>JAZBHA010000747.1:16893-44900 GCA_037464855.1 Iselma pallidipennis
CAAGCTATTTGACTACGTTTCGGCTTTGCCTTTTGCCAGTTGTTAATTCACATCTATCCTTACTGGGTTTTAGCTAAATATCCTATCCTTAAATGAACTAAATGATCCTGATAAACATTGTGAACGATCTCTCCAGTTTCAAATCAATACGAATCAATATTTTTGTTGTTGAAAGTATGAAAGACCACTACTGTCAACCGGCAATACGATCTGATCTTGCCGAAAATAAACACACACATACATATAGAGAAGAAACAACGAACCAACATCCTCCTAATCTGATCTTTTATATATTTTTTTGCAGCCGAACTGTTTGTCTTTCAATGGTTGTTTGACGAGGCTCAAATGGATGCAGATAACGTCGGTGCTCCAGTTACAAAACAACAGTGGGATTACATTCACAAAATGGGGGACGCATTGCGGCAAAGTTTCGAGAATGTTTCCGCTGTATTCGCCCCATCTTGTATATCACATTCTGTATTGACGAAACGTGACTGGCAAAATGTCAAAATTGATGATATATCCATTGCTGAGGCATTGCATTGTTGGGAACAAAAACTGAATCGAAGACGTACGAGGAAGTTGAAGAAAGATATACGTTCACATCACAATAATAATAATAATAATAATAATAATAATAATAATAATAATAATAAACGTCCTGCCAGTAGTAATGATTTACGTAAAAAGACACATAAAACTGATCTATCCAATTCGACAACGGATGTACCAGAAATCCTGTTAGAGGAAAAGAAGAGAAAACGACGGAAACACAAGAATAAGAGGAAAAATCGCCGGCATGGAGGTAAATTAAGTTTCTGATAAGTTGTACGATAATGTTATTGTTTTGTTATTACCAGGTGAATTACGAGAGGATATTAGGAATGATGGCAGTACAACGCCGAAAGCTATAACATCGAATGCTTTGGAACGGCGACCTCATCGATCTGGTTTACACGTTCGGACACAAAAAAAGATAAATCACCGACGATGTACCCATAGACGACTGGAACGTTGTTCCTGGCCACAATGTAATCATTCGTGTCCTAGACTACATAATCCTTTTACTGGTGAAGAAATGGATTTTATAGAATTGTTAAAATCATTTGGATTGGATATGGAGAGTGTAGCCAAAGCATTAGGTATTGATATGCAAACACTCAATAATATGGATCACTCCGAATTATTAAACCTATTAACACAACAATCTAATTAATATATATTTTTTTTGTAAATAAGCATATCTATCTAGTGATAGTTGAAGAAACCGCCAGTATATAAAAAACGGGAAGAAAATAGGAGATTTGTTGAAGAACTGGCGCTAAAATACGTTCCAAGAAAGCTCAATATAACTCGATATTTTGTATATAGTAATATTTATTGTAGAGATCTTATTTTTATATTAAAATTATTATAAAAAAATTGTTTCAAACCATGCATAATTAAGGGCAAATTAATTACTTGTTTTACAATTGATTTTTTATTATTTAGAACTCCCACAATTTCCAAAGATAAAAATGCCCACCAACACATACACACATACAATAGGACTGATTTTTGTTCTACCTCATTTTGTACAGATTTTTTTATTATTAGTCAGTAAGTTACCTTATTTGTAACATAAATTTATTTTCAAATTGTTAGAAATAAATATTATCTTATACAACGAACTGTTCCGGTTGTTTTAATAATAGAAACCAGATGTTTCATATATATCCTAGTGCGACATATTAAATTTTTATTAGTTGGTAGACCATAAAAGCCCTAAAAAGAAAAGGGGAGAAGTTCCATTAGTCTACCACTACTCGACATTGTCTACACGACGTCCTTTGAGAAAACGAAATCATTAGGTACATCGTCACATACTGAACACTTACTATTCATTGGTGTTTCTATTATTTAAAAGGACATGTCGGTATAGAACAGAGAACCAAAAAGTTCGACCTAATTTTTATCTATCTTGACGATATTTACATGACAAAAGTTACTGTTGTATAGGTGTTACAACAAATTTATTTTATACAAATTGTTGATTTTATTTCATGGTTCTACAGATTTTCTATTCATTATGATGGATTTGTCGCACAAATAAACACATCCTGGTGATAATTCGTCTCATTATTATAATTGGTGAGATAATAGTATGATGTAGGTATAGAGAAAAACGAGTGGAAAATGTTGAAAATTTTATTAATTGTACCGATTCTGTTGATAAAAAAATCAAATACAGAACGTGAGTTTTTCTTGATTATTTTTACAACAATTTTATAATTGACAAATATTTACTTTATAATAAATGTTAGATTGTGGTGCCTTATATGTTACTGTAACGTCCAAAATCACACTTAACTGGGATTGGAATGTCGCCTGTCCAGAAATACCAGATACGATCACGTTAACGAAAGAGGATCCTAGAATAAATGTAAGTTAGTTAAGGATAAACGATAATAACTTAGAAATGATGATTATTTTCCTTCAATATCTGTCTCTATTTTGCAATTTGTGTATAGTTTATAAAATCTTTGCAAATATTCCGGAGGAAAATGCGAGAATTTAAGTAGCAATCTAAATGTATGAGCACTTACATACATACACGAATTTGTATGTACAGGAAGTGATGAGATACATTAGGCGAATATCTAAAGACGGGTTTATTTCTCTAGTTAGGCAGTTAAAACTATGCAAACAAAATCGGGCAACTAAAGCACTGTAGTTACCAGAAATAAATTGACACCCTCATTAGGGTAAACCCGCATTTATAGTCAGTCTCAGAAATGTTAGAATTTCAACCAGTTACAAACAACGTTCAAAGAATATGTAACTATACATGAGCAACTTATCGACTAAATAATACAAAGAAGCGAACCTTTAAAAATAAACACAGGGTGGTGGAATTCAGACTAAAGTCATTGTTACCATCCACGAAGACTTTTTAGACGAGTAACCGTTATGCAGGCGACAAGTCCTCATGGACGATTTTCTCCCTACCCAAAAGGATAAATATATTTGATTTAAATGTCCCGCATGGGGCTTTGTAGGCGGAGCAAGCTTGTCGACGTGGACTACAGAATGAATATTCAAGTTTGCGTGGATGTTCAACACCGTGTTAGTCAGCAAACAAAGACGATGATGATGCTGATGATGACTTTGGTCTGAATACCACCGATTCCAGGAATAGAGTCATTTTAATTCGGACATCCGGTATATATTTTGTTTTGTTTACATTTTTCCGTGACAAGGAAAAGTCGAGGATTTTTTGCAGGAAAATAAAAAAATATAAATAAAAATGTTGTCAAGGGTAATGTTTTGTAATAGCTATATTAAGATTTTAATGCGTTTATCAGAGATCATTATCAGGGACAAAGATATCTATCTATTATAGGAAAATAAACACAAGGAGAAATTAAGATTATTCATAAACTTATTTTGGTTTCATGATGATTAAGCGGCATCCACACGTTCAACTATCCTGATGGGGATACTGGGGAAACTGGGTTTCATGTCCACCAACTGGTTGGAGTAAATACTCCGAGCGTGTGCCTGCCCTACTACACCAGCCAGCTGGTGCTCGTAAACCCAGTTTACTCAAGTATCCCTATAATCCCTATCAGGATACATAGAATATGCTTAATAAAACCCTTTTCCGGATTTATTCTGTTTATAAATACAAATATTGTTGCAAAAAAGCAACTCCTTTCAAGCTGACAGGAACTATTATCTCATCCAATTTTACTAAAATATAGGACAGAAAATGTCAATATATGTCAACCACTCAATCCATTAGTGCAATGGATTTTTTCTCATTTCCACGATATTTCTTCTGTACTAGCCAACAACAGAAAATTTAACAAAAATCATCCCTAGATCAATAATGAAAGCATATTATGTTACGAAACTTCCAATGACTGATGAACTTCCGGGTGGATGGAATGACAAAAATAACACCCCTATCTTACAAGCACAATGTTTCAACTATTATATAACAAGTTATAAAAATGGATCTATACAGCATTCATCTTGTTACAATATTCAACCGACATGGATGGAGAGGTGAATTTTATCTACCCCTTGTTTTCCCTAAATGCTTAAGAAATCAATTTTTAGCTTCGGTGAACTCAGAACTGATGAAATAATGCTACCAGGTACACATAATTCAGGAACATTTCATAGTAATTATCCACAATTAATTAAAAGATATGCACTGAATCAAGATCAAAGTTTTTGGAATCAACTTGTTTATGGGATTCGTTATTTTGATATACGTGTCGGAGTTTATGGGAAATCATCATCAAAGTTTGTGATTTGTTTAATTTGAGTTATTAATTGATAATAAGGAATCGTTTTCTTCTTTGCAGATTGTATATTAATCATGATTTTCTAAAATGTACACCTTTAGTACCAGAACTTCAAAGTATTGCTGATTTTCTAGAAAAATCACCAAAGGAAATTGTAATCTTAGATTTCCATCGATTTCCATATCCTAGAAGATTCTCAGATGATGATCATCGAACATTATTGGCAGCTATTTGGGAGATTTTAGGTAATTACACTTATCCACGACCGAGAATTTTAACAAATCGTGGACCAAAATTGAAGGAGATGTGGCAGATCAATAGACGAGTCATTATCAGTTATGCGGGCACAAAATGGGTCAAAAGTAACAAAATCAAACATTTATTCCATAAATTATTTAATTGATGGGAATTTTAGGTACCCCATGGTTATGGCCAGAAATTAAACGACAATGGCCCAATACAGAACACATACGTACATTGAGGAATTATATTAAATATTATACATTAAAACCACCAGTTGGGAATCCGATGTGGGTTCTAATGGCTGAATTAACACCATCTTTAGCTTATATCGCCCTACATCCGAATAGAAGCTTAAAATATATGGCTAATTTGGTCAATCGAGAATTAACTGATTGGATACGTGAGATGGGCAGAAATAATGTGAATATAATTGCTACAGATTTTTTCACTGGAAATGATATAATAAACTATGCAATTGAGACCAATTTTCGACGATTAAAGAGACATTGACATTGAAATTTATTTTTTTGTTGTTCGAAAAATGGAATAAATTTATGTGTCTCTTCTAAGGTTAATTGGTTTATCTTTGCTATTCTTTATTGTCTACAAACTACAAGTCATATTTTTCGACATCTATTCCACATGGCTAGAATAAAACATTCTATATCCTATAGAGATTTTCATTAATACCTTTTAATTATGTTTTTTTGATAATAAAGACAAATTCTACAGTAGATCAAATTGTATCTAATCTAATCATCAATATAAATGATAGCATTTTTGCTTTACTCGTTCACAAAGGATTTAACAAAGAATTTTAAATGCACTTCAAAACAACTTAATAATTTAATCACAACTAATTCGATATAATCTTTGATAATAATCGCATTCTAAGCATTTGTTCAACACAATAGCGTCCTTAAATAGAAACGAAAATCTCAAAAACAATCATTGTAATGTGAAACAATCAAATTATTATCCTTGCACAAGTTTTTTCTTATTATTACGTTTGTGATCAAGATTCGTTTCATCGACGCTTATCAGGATCCTTTATTATCCTTCACAAATTTCCTACAAATAGCTTCATTCCTGAACTATCCAATTTAACTAGATATTTATTCAGGTGACAGCATCGCATTAGGATACATTCTATACTCTAGTTAAGGTTGGCTTGTTTAATTTCAAAGCCTGTTTAAAAAGGATTCTGTAGGTATATACATCCTGACCAATAGTTATTATTGACAATGATTCCGGTAATAGAATCTACCGGTGTTATACGTTAACGTTAAGGTCCGGCGCATATTGACACACAGTTTAGCACAAAGCAGTGTAGAACAAACCAGAGAGGTAAAATCACTGCATCTTTGGCTAGAGGGAGAAAAATAAACGCACGCCAGGTAGAAAATGTGTATCAAAAACTGCCCCACGCAGTACTGAACTACTCTGAACTACACTGCTTGGCAATATGCTGCTCTGCCTTGTGCTGCCTGTGTTTCTCGTATCTCAATATGCGCTGGCCCTAAATCTTGTTAAACAAAGATGCGTCGACTACGCACAACGTATACGAAGCGATTTGTGCAGCTTGTCTATCTTTTCTGAAAGGATTTAACGCTTGCAGACAGAATTTCCAATAATCACGTGAATTTTTTACATTATCAGTTTTAGTGATTTTACGATCAAATAATAGCACATGAAAAAGTATAAGTTATTACATCTGGATAAGTAAACAGTAAACAGTAAATATAAAAAATATAAATAAAGAAGCCAGAGCCGTAACTAGCCTATGGCCACTATGGCCCTAGCCACAGGCGCCAGGTCTCTGTAGGCGCTTAAGATTGGTTTGCGAATCTGATTAGGGTAAAATCGCAACCCTCACCTCTTGCAAAAGCGCATCAACTACCCTTTATCTTCTGAAAATAAGGCGTAATTTTTGTGTTCAGCTATAGGAGCCAAAAGTTCTAGTTACGGCTCTGAAAGAAGCTATAATTCCTCAATGTATTGCGAATGCAACAACAAATTGCGACAAATAGATGTCGTATTTTGAACCATTTTACTTTTGTTTATATTTTTTATTTGAGGAATGTCAGCAAATTTCCAATAGTTTATCGAAACATATTTCATATAATTGTTTCAATTAAACTCCTCCCACTTTTATCGGCTCTTATACTTATAAGCCTTCGGTTTAAAATTCCAGTAGATCCATAGAAAATCTTCAAAATAATTGGCAATGTCGTGCAATTTACTAAAATGACAAAATTTGTAGTTCAAAGTATTTCATTATTCGTTTTATTATCGGTAGCAATTGGTAAAGGAAATCAAGGTGTGTGTCTTTTTTTTGGAATTTCAAAAATTTTCTAAAAAACTATAATCTTCTTACAGACTGCGGTTATTTATCGTTAACCGAATCAGCGCAAACTAATAAACTGATATTGAATTGGAAATTTTCTTGTGACAATCCTCCTGACACTATAGCTTTAACTTTTGGTGACCTAAAAACAAACGTAAGTTCCAGTGTTACTTTTATTAAACTAAAAAAAAAAAACCGTTGTCTTTAGAAAAATGCACAATTTTTGAGCAACATTTCCATAAATGGTAACCTACAAGGTTGGCATGAAACCAATTACACATTAATCAATGAAACGTTACCTGGTAACTGGGATAATTTGGACGAAAGTCCAGATTTTCAACAACAATGCTATCCATACTATATTGTAAGTCTCCGGAATAATTCTCTAATTGACTCAAATTGTTTCAAAATAGAACCTTCATGGATGAGAAAGTAATTATTGTTCGAATTCTATAAAATTAAAGTTTGACTCACTCGGTTTTTGTTTTTTTCTCTACCATAGTTTTAGTGATTTGAGAATAGGGGAATTAATGATACCCGGTAGCCATGATTCCGGTGCTTTTGTAAGTCCAATAATGTCACTTGTAAGTAGATGGGCGTTAACACAGAACAGGAATTTTTGGCAACAACTGGTTTATGGTATACGATTTTTTGATGTTCGAGTGGCACGATACGGCGATGGACCTGCAGGGTTGATATTGAAACATCATATTTCCTATTTTTAAATTATTATTATTATTATTATTATTGATAGAATCTATCTGAATCATGGGGTGGTCCCTTGTACTCCCTTATTACCAGAACTTGAAAGTGTAGCTAAATTTCTGGAATTGTCACCTACAGAAATTGTTATTTTGGACTTCCATGAGATTACAGCACCTGATGATAAAATTGATGAGTTTCATCGAGAAATTTTAAAGATGATTGCAGAGGTTTTCGATCAAAAAATCTATCCATATGGAAACGTTTCGGATATTCGTGGGCCAACCTTGAGAGAATTCCAGGAAATTGATACAAGACTAATAATTAGTTATGCTGATGATAGAATCGTTCAAGGTATTATATTTATTTGATTATATATCAATTAATTATTATTTAAATATTTCTAGAAAATCCTTGGCTTTGGCCTGATATCAAGAGATATTGGGGCAACAAAGAATTTGCTGATCAATTAGAAAATTATATAATTGAAGTTATATCACAAATACCGACTGGTAATCCTTTATCAGCAATTATGGCTGAATTAACACCATCAGCTGACTATATTTTCAACAATTTCAATGAAAATTTGAAATATTTAGCAGATCTAATTAATCGTGATCTAGATAATTGGATTCGAGATAATAACCGATTTGATTATATTAATATAATTGCTACCGATTATTATACGGGTAGTGATATGATAAATATAGCATTAGAGGCTAATTTAAGGAAATTAAATAATAAAAAACTGTAAATTTTTGTAATCTTAATAAATAGAGATTTGACGATTGTTCCCAACAACCAAAAACATCCTCTCTATGAAATAAATGTGTTTAACAACACCGCGCAACACAAAAGAAATTATGTTAATCGTCTTATTTAGATGTCCGGTTGGGTTTAGAGTAGAGTCAATCAATTTCAGTATCAGTGAGAGGCTTCAACAATCAACATAGATCTAACAATGATTCAAACGAATTTTTGATTATTTAGTTAAATGTAGTTGATCGAAAAAAAGTGTTTCTCAATAAAAAATACTGTCTCTTTCAAAATTTTGATTCGGTTCAATTTTGTTAATATATTTAATTATTCCAAACTAGTAGTATCAACGGACCATGTGGGGAAACTGGGGAACAAGTATCAACATCCTGTTTTTGACTGTCCTAAATCTAAACTGGTCCTTAGGAAATTTTGCAGGTAACGAAAGCAAAATATTGTATATAAAATTAAAGTAGTTTTAATAGAAAAAAACTTGAAATTGACACGCATTGCAAGGCCAATAATTACGACTGATATCTAATTAATTCTATTTATTGCAAAACATTGATAAGAACAGTACAAACTGATTATGTATTAATTTTAATTATCAGGATTCTAAATATATGGAAGAAAAAAATTGGTTCTCTTCTTTGATCTATGTTAGTAGAGAAAGTCTCTTGTTCCGGTCACCTGGTTCTAGTGAATAATCTGATCAGATCATACTAGTTTTGACCTTTATTTTGATTGTAGGGAATTAATAATAGTTGAATCAAATAATTAATTCTGTGGACCAGGACCGGGGCTAGAGTATTTAGAGCCCCCATTGCAAATATTCATTTGGCGCCCCTAGTTAAATAACTTATAGTTTGCTTACGTTATCTTTAGAAACGGTTTGTTTCAGTTCTTGTGTACTTATTTTGTTTTTCGATACTCTTCCATTTTTAAAACTGATGTACCATAGACTGATAACAGGACTGTTGGTATAAAACTTTCGACTATCTTTTGTTGAATAATACGATCGATTTTTAGTTGATTCAAGACGATGTGGCCGGGTACATTTAACGGTATCCGCAAATACAGAAACTTATTTGGAATTAAACTGGATAACGGATTGTACATATCCGGATAATATCAGACCGGATTATATAGAATTACACCATCACGATTTACGTGACAGGAATGTATGTATAATATATTGAACAAATATATGAAAAATCTATAAATAAACAACAATAAATTAGGAGGAAACACTACCTGTCGTCCGTATTCGTGCTTCTGATTATCCGGACGGTTATTATCGGACTAAAGTGAAATTTGGTCAACCATGGTTGCCTGGTAATTGGGAATATCGGGATACATTAACTAGAACCGATCCAGGACCGCATTGTTATCCATATTGGATTGCATCGACGAAAAGTGGTGAAATTATCGATTCCAGATGTTTAGGCATTCAACCGACTTGGATGAATGATAATAGGTATTAACCAAAGGTATTTAAAACAATGAACAGAATTGTCGATAGAATTATTTAAATACTAATTAATTCATTAGAATTAAAATTAGGGGTATGCCACACTGATCTGGGATATTTGCAGTTCAGTTCACTCGTTGTTATCTTATCACGACTGAACTGCAAATATTTGGGGTTAGTGTGGGGATCTGTTATGGTTTAAAATTGAATCATTTTAGAGTTCAATTGGGACCGCAAAAAATTGGCAATTTGTTCATACCAGGAACCCATAATTCTGGTTCATTCAGTGGCGTGCCAAGATTCCTAGAAAGTTATACGTTGAATCAAGATCGCAACATTTGGACGCAATTAGTACATGGAATTCGATATTTAGATCTAAGAATTGGTTATTACGAGCATGAAGGGTAAATTGTACAGATTTCTATCGAGACTTTTTTGATTTTAATTCTGAAAAAAAAAACTTAAGGTTTTATGTAAATCATGATTTGGTTCGGATAACACGAGTCGAGCCAATTTTCAAAGAGATCCGCAAATTCGTCCAATTAGCACCGAAAGAAATCATCGTTATCGATTTTCATCGGTTTCCATATCCGTCAACGTTCAATTTAACGTTACACAACATGTTCGTACAATTAGTGTATAATTATTTAGGTGATTTAGCGTTACCGCCTGGAGGGCTACAGGTGGGTAAAGGACCTTCGCTCAATGAAATCTGGGCACAGAATAAAAATTTGATCATTTGCTATGCAGACAAACTTGTAGCACGAGGTATTTTATTGCGTTATTATTAAATTTATGATTCATTTGAAAGATTTGTTTGTAATTTTAGAAAATTATTGGTTATGGCAACCGCTCCAACAACATTGGGCTAACACGAAGAGTGTAAATACATTGAAAAATTTCATTAATCGAGCAATTCGAGAACATCGTGTCACGTTGAATCCAATGTTTGCATTGATGGCTGAATTAACACCACAACCCATTGACTTGTTCTTCCGTACAAACAACTTAAGGAAACTTGCTAATGATGTTAATAGAAAGGTGACTCAATGGTTCAGAGATGACTGGCCAAAGGACGTCAACATTGTTGCCAGTGATTACTTTTTGGGCAACGATATAATTCATGTAGCAATCGAGGCTAACAATAATAAATAGGTCTTTTTATAGAACATACTTAAATTTAAATTAAAAAAAGGGGGCAACCGAAAAAACAAGGACTTATTCAGAGCTTAACTTATATTCTCCAATTAATTTTTTGTACATTGTTTTATAAATTATGTATCAGTTCTTTACAAATCTAGTTACACAGAATACCATTGTTATAAAAATAAAAAAAAACAGTACCATTTTGGTTATTTAAAATAAATTAATACAAAAAAAAAACAAAGACAATATCCATTTTGTTCTTGGAGCATGTCTTTCTAAATTGAGATACTGTAACGCAATATTTTCGAGACCAAAATTAGTAAGCATATGTCCGGTTGCACCATTCTCTATCAAAATCTAACAGAGAACGATGCAACTGGCCAATAGTTAAAGATAATAAATAAAATTGCTAGTAATAAGCTTACAACTTATATCACAGACGAATTAATCGTTTCACATTTAACAACATCATCTGAATTAGGCAAGTGATCCAAAACTAAAGATGTTTCTCCAATTGGAGCAGCCGATTCAACTAAATTCTCAGCACTTAGTGATACCGGATTATCATCTTGAAAATTACTACTACGAACATGATTTCTTCTTGTTCGTATTGTACTCCTTCGGAAACTATTTCGTAAAATCGATGCAACTTCTGCTGCTGTCAATGTCGGTGAACCGGGTGTTGGATTTAAATTCCTCAATCGTTCCAGCGTTGATATTCTCGTATTATTATTAAGTGCAGTACCATCTGGTACTGTAATAGTGATCTCGGTGGAATTCGTTTGGTTCATTTCGACTAGTACCGCATTATAGTCAGGTGGTGGTGGTTGTGATTGATTCGAAGTAGTTTGTTGTCGACTACTCTCACCTAAAACATTCGTTAAACGACGAACACTTCTTCGTATACTTTGACGTAGAAATTTTGCGATTCGTGCACCCGTTGCTGTTGTATACGATGGTGGTGGTGTATATTTTGGTGGTGGATCTTCAATAGGAAGAGTAGTCGTAGCTACTGTAGAAGAATTTTGCGTTGCACCATTAGCTGTCGCAGCTGTTGCTGCTTCATGAATTGCTAAATCAGTCATGTGTTCTCCAATTGGTGGACGATATAATGATTGGATCCTCTGTAAAATGACTTAATTACATACTTATTTCTATGTCAAAAAAAAGGGATTATAGTTATTTGTACTAACATCATCATAATCATAAGGGTCGTCGTAATCCTTCGGTAAGCAAATCGTCAAAAACGTGTTTATTTTTAGATTAAGGTTTTGAGAATTATATTGAATAATAGATAAGATTTTTTTTGGAAAATTTCCATTTTACTCACCTCAAGAATATCGGACGGCCCATTATTCAAGTACCTGTAACTTTGAATAACTGCAATCAATGGTACTAATAGAATCGGTATCAATTGTAACATTGAACCAGTTTGCCGAGCCCATAATGGCCAATATTCATTACTACTTGGACCATGATGCCAAATGAAGATTTCACGATAATTACCGTTTTTAAAACTAGTAATGCACAATACCTACAAATTGATAGCCAATTATAAACTTGACTGTTCTATAACAAAACGAGTAATTACCATTAAAACAACTGGAAGAATTACATTCCATGTAAATGATAATAAAGCCGGTGCCCAACTCAATAAACATGGATGGTTGTTTTGATTAAATAGAGCTGTAACAACTGTATCTCCACTGTAAGGTCGTCCACGTACCATAAAAACAGCGATAATTTGTAAAAGGATCACAAGAATCAACCACCACATACCACCAACAGTGTAATCCATAAAATATACCACATAAATTCCAAACTGTAATAAAAATGGATAATTGTAGGGTTTTTTTCTCAGTTTTATAGAAATCTAAAAGTTACCTCAGTAGCCATTGGAAGACCCAGAATGAAGCCAAAACCACAACTAAATAAAGTTATTGTCGTTTCCCATGATTTCAATAATTTCGCTTTTATTGCCATAATTCCTGTTATAACACAATGCCATATTGCCAATTGTTGGGCAATACCAAATAGTATCAAAATAAAATAAAATAACACAGACCAAAATGGAGAGATTTGATCAGGACCTAATGTAGCAAAAGTAGCTGGTATTAGTTCAGTTGCCAAACGCAACACCTAAAACAAATTTATTTAGAGAAATGATCGAATTTTCTACAAACCGGAAAAAGCCAACCTGATATCCACTTTCTTGTGCATGATCTACGCCTGGTACTACAACTCTTTCTCCTAAAATAAAAGAATTATGTCCCATATACCTGGTTGGTTTGCTAGCTAAACTGGGAGGTAATGGATCTTTGACTGACTTTAAGAACACATAAGAAGACATTTGTTCTATAAAAAACAAACAATTTAATTATAATATTAATTATTTATGGTTGATTTAAAGATTTACCAAAAGAATCTGGCACATAATTGTAGCCGTACGACCGTAAAATCTGAACACAGGTGTTTGCCAAAAATGCAACCAATAACAATATTGTAAAAGTAACAACAGTAACAAGACTAGAATCTCTTTGAAGTAGATGTTTATGTTTATTGTGTGATGCTATTTGCATAACAGCCGTACCTAGAATGCCCCATGTCAAAAATGCTTCCTGTGCAGCTGCTAACCAACTCTAAATAAATAACAAATTTCAATTTAAAAAAAACACTTTTCATTTACTGAATTTTTATTACTTTAGGATTTAAAAAGAATTCACTCCATGTTGTTTCAGGGAAGATGATATTTATGTATTCGGGTGGCATCATTCCCAAAATTTTGGCACAAAGCACAAAAGTACCAAAAACAGGAACTAATGTGAACATATATATAACTTTTCCATATGATCGTAGGCCTTTACTTAATGACACGAAAACAATCATCCAGACCACAGCTAAATTGAATGCTAACTGGAACTTGATAGTACCATGATCACTACCAGACGCTAAATGATGTCGTTGTAGTACCACACCATTAAAATAGTCAGGAATCGTTTCACTTAATTTAAATGTAGCATTATTGGCAAAAATAGCATCTTAAAAGGAACAAGACAAATAAGTATCAAGTTTTTAGGGGTAAATGGAAAAATTTACCTTTTCTGTAGTACATATAGGGCTCTGCCCATCTGTACTTATCCATTTTTGTAATAAATGAATCTCGAAAAAACACAAACATCCATGATACCCCAACAATACTATACAGGCCAATTAAAGCTTGACATATCAATAGAGCCACACCGACACCTTGAAACAACGGTGATATTCGCCACATATCAATAACACCAGCCCCTAATTGTTGGCCCAAACACAATTGTAATGTAAATAATGGTAAGCCGAAGATCATTGATAAAAAGAAAAATTGAAAAATGAAATTTGCACCAAAATGTATTGTTAACATTGCAAAACGGGATATATTAAAGATGCCTAATGTACAACCAAGACATGCTAACATTGAGCTTAAACCGTGCGGCCATTGCCCTAAAGGACTTTCGGCGTCCGGCATATCGTTCTCACGTCGCACTCTATCACATGATCTGGAACAAAAATAATCAATCAATTGAGAAATAATTATGGTGAAAGACTAGAAGAAATGGATAAGTGAAGTATTTGAATTTGCAATTAAAGTCATTGCCAAGTGTAAATTGTACGAAAAAAAAATGCCTATAAATATTGCAGTTAAATAAAACAACAATCGATTTTTAGACTTAATATTCATTATTCGTGACCAACTGACCATTATGGACACGCTACCCACAATTTGATATAGATTGTGTTAAGCAAAAACAATGGGAAATAAATATATAGTCAAGGTGGCCTAATTTCCACCTGTACTTATACCGTCAGGACTTTTGACTGGAAAAACCCCAATAGCAATAAAGTTAAGGAACATCATAAAACAAACATGCAATATCCTTGATCATTAATTGAATCAAAACAAATTTATAGAAATAGTAGAAAGGGTGGTTTTCGTGTTAAATGACAACTTAACAAAATAACTAAATACCTGCGAATAATTGATTTCGTGCTTATTTCAATTCTAAGTAATTAGAAAGGAATAATTTTGGTGAATAAACTAATTAAAACTAGACACTAGTACAGATATGGAAGTATTTATACAGTAATTATCTCGGGTTTTTTTTTCTGTCTCGTATTAACGTTATTTAAACAGTTATTAAACGCTAAAGGACGGCGCCCATTTAATCGTTTCAAAGTAATATTTTCGAAATAAATTTCGAAAGAATTACTTGAATTTAAAGAGAGAACAACAGGTAACGCGTAACGCGGATTTGTATAACGCGACCCAAAACTAATACAAATCCTCTTATAACGCCATAAGTTAACCCCATTTGGTAACAATTACCGGCTATATGAAACAACAAAGGAAATGTCATAGTAATTTTAAAACAATTTCAACATAAATATATATAATATATGTGTAGTCAGGCTTAAGTTTTTTTTTTTTGAGTTAAGTAATAATGATTTGATTCGAGTTTAAGAGGTCAAATTGTCAATCGGCCAAACGGTACCGAACTATAAGAATTTGCATCTTATATCTTTTGACACACTTCTATAAAGATTTTAAAAATAAAACAATTACTATCCACAAAAAAATTGATAAAGCGACTTACTCCTGCCGACAGTCAGGTGGTGTTATTCTTGTAGAAACCACAAAAACCACTAATTTTCAAATAAACTCAGGAAAATTCCAAACAAACGTACATCATACATCTAACAACTTTGATCAACATAATGGTAGTAACGTTAACTTGAAAATAACAACAATATAATCGAGGCTCAGATGTTGAAGGAAGCACACACCGTTACGAAGAACGGAGAACGCTGACCCTCTATCACTCACTACATATAATATAATAACAACGAATAACATACAGAAATTTTGCCAAATTTAAAATATGTCACAACAAGAAAAAAATAATAATAATCCGTTATTCTCAAGGAAATACAACCAATTATTGTTAATGTTATATTATTTGAGAGATAAATTTGAACTAAAACACGGTATAACAAAAGAAATTATTCTCTAAATTATAAGTAGGTGAAAGCTTCCAGAAAGTCTTTCAGAAACAAAGAAATGAACCAAACTGTAAATAGATGTGTCACTTAAATACTTACTTAATTTTTACAAATCGATGATTTAAGTAAAATCGATCCTTTTCCACTGAACTAGTTAGTTAATTATAAAGAGAACTAATTTCAACCACAAACCACAATTCTGAAGAGAAACTTATATGAGAGACAAAACTATCAATAGAAAATCACCCAACAATAGAATTATAAAAATCGTCCTTTAAAGATCCCACAAATTGTATTTACTTTTCTAAATGTTCACAATCATAAGACTTATCAGTGTCTAATACGAAAAATGTTCGATTGTGACAATAATAAAATAACATTAAAACAAGTTTCACTACTAGTAGTAAATCTCTATTTTTGCAAAATCCGGACATTGCAAAATGTAATAATTTTTAGGTATTGCTTGTTTTGTTTTTAATTAACTACAACAATGCACGATATGCACCAAATATTTAGCTCCACTGGTAAAACTTGACACTGAATGGATAGTCTACGAGTTTTGTCGGGGAGATTTGATTAAAAGTGAAAAAGTTGTGGAAAAAACTCACCGTTGATTGTTATTATTACTATGATATCGATGTTGTTCACAATAATTATTATGATTATATGTTGAATTGGACATCCAGTAAAACTCCATTGTTAATTTGTTGTAACTTTCCCTAGTGTAAGTTGATTAGTATGGTTAACGAGTATGTACTGTTAATCGGAGTGAGTAGTAAAACATGATAGAAAAAATGTCTGTGCTCTGATTACCAACGAAAGAAAAATTGACAACCATTTTTATACAGGTAGGTGTGAAATAATAATCAACAAATAAAATATAAAAAACTACACATTTTCCCTTTCTTTTTCGAATAAGAATAGGAAATAATAAACACATTACAACAGTGTAATGATAACATTAACTGTGTTAATCTCTATACCTAATCCTGAGTTTCGCAAATCAGTCAAAAGAGGTTGTAAAACCTTGGTTATTTTGTAAAATACTTATCTTTACAATTAAAAGTTACAAAATCGGTTGTAAAACTTTAATTGTATACACGTATTTTATGGCGCTTTTATCAATAAATTATTTAAACGACAAGATTCTATTATTTATAGAAACTAATGATTTCGAGGACTTGGTGAATGTTCCTGCTAAAACCACGTGGACTACTGGTCTTAATTTTTTTTTATTGTTTCAGTTGAAATAAAACTACTATGACAGTAATTATGGTTAATCGTCAAGATGTAAAGGTGAGATTTTTTACAGGAAGAAAATCTAGTTTCCAAAGAAAAGATTACTAGAACGGAAACACAAGAGAGTAACTTAAATACACGATAATCATCTAAATATTTAGCAAAGTCTCCGAACATCCTGTAAACGAGAGAAAGAACATTTCTACGTCATCAACAATGCGGAAAATAAAGGTATATCTATGTTTTCCCATCCATAAAGTTGAACGCTTGAAAATCTGAAAATCACAGCTACACACACACTCACCTTCTTGGACTATTATTGGTTGGTTGTTGTTGTTCAACAGTTTGACTGTGTGTAGGTGTTGGTGTCGGTGTACAACTGGGTGAGCTATCAACCGTGGAAGCAAGACTGGAAACACTCGATGATAGACTTCTTGGTCGTCTGGATCGAGATGATGCTGAACTGCTACGAGCCCGACGAGCTCGACCTCCTCCAGGTTCTCGTGATACAACACGTTGTAAAGATTCCCTTGAACGGGATCGTTGTAGGTTTTGTGATGGCACTGTAACACCACTATTCGACGATAATCTAGATGGTGCACTAACAGGTCTTAATGATTGTGTTGTTTCTGTATTAACAGAAATTTCTTGTCCAGTCGGTGTTTCATTGTCAATTGTTGTTGTTGTTGTTGGTGTTTCATTGTTCGGTAAAGGATAATGTTGTAAACGGCGCATAGATGTGCGCAACCATGTGCTATTCTCTTTTGGATCAGTTGTCATAACGGGCACCTCTGCTGGTGAAGAACTACCAGAAGCTATAGCCGCCCGGAGCGGCTCTACTACAACTGTTCCGGTACAACAATCACCGGAGGCGTGTGCGCGCCTCTCCAAAGTCACTACGTCACGTGCAATATCCTGCACCCAACTCCAATCTATATCCTCGTCTGAACTGACAGCTGTTCCGGAAATCCGGTTAACAACACACCTGGAAGAACTACCCCGTGACTGTGATCGGTGCAATACTCGATTGATCAAAGACTTCTCTTTTCTACCAACAGCTACAGTAGCTCGTAATGGATCTCTTTTCAATTCATTACTGCACGTTGATAACAACTTTTTAATATTCACTAAACTACCTCTACGTGTCAATTCGTTATCTTCGGTATTAACATAACCGCGATTTATACAGCCCATTTCAAGGAATTTGTTGTAATTCTCTTCGATTTTTTGTAATCTAGCTCTAAGTTGATTTTCAGTCTCTGAAGTTTCTCTAGTTTCATCATCATCATCATCATCATGATTTTCACTACAATTACTTGAGTCTAAATTCTGTAAATAATCATCCAGTTCCAATAAACATGCTTCAATGCTTTTCTGAGCACGTTCATCGTCTAAAGTCTCCTCATCATCATCAACAATATTTAAAATCTTATTACTCTCCACTAAACAAGCATTCAAGATTTCATCTAAATTCCGTAAAACATTTAAAGCTTCCAGGTTATCACATGACCAAGACCTTTCCAAAGTAATTTTTGAAATCGGTGAACTCAAAAACGCTTCACTATTACTCCGTCTAATAGAACATAATCGACCATGCAAACTCGATTCATTACAACTATCAGTCCTATCATCTTGATCATCATCATCGTCAATTGTTATCAGTATATCTTCAATATCTACACTAGTTCGTCTTACATTATCAATATTTTGGAAATTACTTGCTGTTTGTAATTTCTGTTCGAGTAGTGGTAATTCTGAATCTAGAAGATTATCAGAAATCTCTTCGTTTGATAGTTGATTAGATGATGATGATGATGTTGAAAGTCTAGATAAGACTGGTGAACCGACATGAAGATCGATCAAATCTCCATCCATACTAGAGGTTTCTGGACTTATCATTCTGGATCAAGTAATCATTTCCTGAAAAAAATCAAGTAAACACAATTAGAATTAATTACTTTTCAATATTCAAGTTTATCAATTGTTATCACTCAAAATAGGACAGTAATTGATATCAACTACATTATGTCATCAAATATTGACAAAATCTGATCTGGCTAACGCTCGGCTATTCAGTAAACGAGCATAAGCGGTAAAATCGGTTTTATATGAAAAAAGAGAACAGGTTTAAAAGACTCAGTTTCTGAAAAATGAAAATATGAACTATAACCAAACAATTTTGACTTCTTTAGACAAAAATACAATCAATAAATCTATACGTATAGCAAAATTTAATCAAGCTAATGTAATTACCGGAGACCGGAGGTGTGACACCGTTCAGTCTATAATCAAATTACTACTATTTTTTGAATATTTCACGAATTAGCACCCACCTATCCTAATTTGTGTGCATGTTTATTTGTTTATTTCGTAAAAAATGTATGAATTTGTAATGATTCATGAATTGCCGTTGTTTAAACACTAGATGGCCTTTATTGTAGCGACCCATGAGTTAGTCTTGCAATAATACTAAAGGCGGTAAAGAACTATTCATTTTCAATACACTTTCGTTGTTATTCTCAAGGATAAAATTGCGTATTGTCTGTATCCTGTTATATTGTAGAAACGATATCTACTAAAAATAGATGCATGAAATAAACTGAAAGTCTAGAATTATTTCACATATTTATAAACAATATTATCAAAGATTCAAATATCAAGAGTAGCAAGGCTTTCAGGAAATCCTAATCATCGAGGTCTACAAGTGAACGATACAAAAATGTATCTCCTTTATCTACGAAAAAATTCAAATAGTAATGCAACATACATATGTGGACTTTTTTTCCATTTATCATGTATTTACTTGAATACGTCATAGTTTAATTGTAATTAACATTTGGAAAAGTTTTGTATCAAGGTTTATTTTTGCGTGATCACCTGAACGCACCCATTGCGGATATTGTTTATTTTTCACACAAATATATGATTCGGTTATAGTCTACCAAATCTTGGAAAAAAATTCCAATATATAGAGATATAGGAAATCCCTGTTTTTTTTTGTGTTTTATTTATTATTCATACCTGGATTTTAATGAGATTTGAGATAAACTTGACAATAAATCAGACTTCTATTTTTGATAATAAAACTTTCACTTAACGTATTATAGACTTAAAACTTTTACTAAAGGATAAAATGATTTTTAATGCAAAAAAAAACCGAAAAAGTATGTAAGGAAGCTAATCAACTATCTATTGATTAGCTTAAAATTTCTACTTTTAATTTTGCAACCGAAAACCTGTTAGATATTAGGTCGATTTTTAAGTTTTCTAACACACTTTACATTTATAAATTTTACAATTTTTGCATTATTTTGTTTTATTATCAATAATAACAATAATAATAATAGGGAATTTCTCAGGCCTGGTAACACAATTTAAGATAAACAAATTACGTAAATGTCTACCTATGAAGAAAATAGGTAATTTCAAAATGCTGCATTAGCAAAACGTAACACTATTGACGAAATCGAAAAATTACTTGAATAGATAGGTAGTACTATTATTTAAACAATAAAAAAACGAAAAAGAGAAAGAAGGAAAAACTCCTAAAATATTAGTCATATTGTATACTTTACTGTTAAAAGGATAAACTTTATCTAAACTATAGTGATTGTAAAAACTAATTTTCTCAAACAATGGACAAAAGAAATAGATTATAATATTTATTATTTATCACGTAACAGAATTGGAAAATATATATATTTTTTAAGTAATAATAACAAGGTCAGATTACTTTATACTGGCACCCATGTTCTAGACAAAAAAAAACTGAGTCCTACAGGTTCAGCTGTTAATTAATTTAGGGAAATTGGCTTATTTTCTTGTGCAATTTAGGTTACATCTGGCCTTGTCTGTATTAAGTAAATTATATAGAATTTACAAATTTTAGTTAAAAAATTACTTCTATTTTTTTTTTTGAATAAACAACGAATTTGAATAACCGTAGGACTTTCTCTTATATGAGCCACACGACATTGACATTTCTAGTTTTTAAGAAAACATTAGTAAGAAGTCCGTGTGTATATGTAGGAAGCTAATGAGTAAACAAATAACACATAATTTAAGACGACAAACAACAAAGAATACCTGCAGAAAAATAAAATTAGATAAAAATAGAGCCAATATTCAATGTTTAATAAATGTGGAAGTAATTGTAATTCTTTTATATCACTTATTATGAAATTAATTAAGAGATTTTAATGTAGATTAAGAATTATATGAATAACAGAATATGTATTTATTTTAATTATGGTAGTTTATACAAGTCTAGTTGTTGTTTTAAAACTGTAAAATCTACAGATAATCCATCATAAATAAATTGTTAATTTTCTATGTTGAAAAATAATCCTTTTATAACAACTAATAACGGTTTGAATTTCAACATAGACGACATAGAAGATTTATAAAAGACCTTATTTAAAGTACAGTAGATTCAAAGATTTGACCAAAATGAATTAACTAATCAAGCCTTGATTCTTAAAGGTTAATAATTCATTTTATAACCCACAATCAATATCGAACCTTACACTTGAACTTGTTGAAATTTATTAAAAATTATTTGCGACCACTGTAACAAAGTCATCGTCATCTTAGTAGAAGTACTCGTCGACTTGTTCGGCTGCACCCGCCAAGGCACAAGCTTTGCCAGGAACACTTGTCTACCATTGGTTGAGCTTTTCAACTAGAAATGGGTGGGGAGAAGACTGTGCATAAAGACTTGCTTGTTGAATACCGTTTAACTGTCACAAAAAGCCCACCAATGTAGGTACTGCCAAACTGCAGCAACAAAATCAATTCGCATTTTTTCCAACACGATCAAATCTGTTACTAATTCAAATGGAACATGTAGGTACGTGATTTTCTAACTTCCAAGGTTTAATCTACCTACACATAGTAGAAATAATCTAATTACTTCTATACAAACCCAACTCTAAATGAAGACAGCAATTTATTGATTAAGTTGAACTTTCCAAGTATTAGGATAACAAATATGACAACAGTTTGGCCTAATTACGTTCTAACATTTATTCTTCGCTAAATAAAAGTGATTGACAATCAAACAATCAAACCCCTTTAATTATATAGTGCCCTTCTTTAAGTTATCAAGATAACGAATAAAGTACGACATTTATACCGACCCTATTTCTAATATTACGGAAATAGTAGTGTAAATTGACCAAGTAGTTAGTTTTGCACCGATAATTACTACCGTTACGCACAGGAACAGTTTCAGTGGCGACACAAAAAACACATCGTGGTGCTACAGTTAAAAAAAACATTTCAACAGTGTCACCACTGATAAAGCATAGGTCACACTATGAAAGCAAACATCAACAATAACGTGAATGTACGAACTATACATTACGCATGTGCATAGTTATAAATACTGTTGCTTATTGGTTAAAAGCGAAGGTAGTGTCAGTTTATCGTTAACGTGTACACGTACACTATGAACATCTCCTAATGCATAATTGAATTTTGGGGTATTCTCGCGTGAATAAGACGAAGAATTTATCACCTGCATCACATCAAGTAATTGTAATACAATTTGATTTCTAAGTGAAAGGAGGAATAGCTAAAGATCCAAAATATAATTTTTATGTATTTCGTATGTAACACTAATTCAGGCAGATAACCAACACCCACGAATCACCAAAATACAATAGCCAATATTTTTTTCTTCAAATTCAACATGCTAATTATCACCACAAATACATTGTTTAAACAAGTTTATAACTCAAGTTTATATAAATAGTATCAATAATAATTGAAAAATTAAATATCAACAATCTAAATTTATATCAATTAGAATATTGACGTAAAAATTTATAGAATCTATTAATACAACATTCAAAAATAACTATCAACTGATTCCTAAAGAGAATAAGTGGATTCCATCGAAAAATTTTCACATACTATATTTCTTCAACATTTCAATTCATAAACTTTACGTGTACTTATTGTTGTATCATTGTTTCAATTGAAAAAAAAATTGACTATAAAACATGCTATCTTTAATGCAATAGCCTTATTATGTAAATAACAAGAGATTTTATGTATTAATATAAAAGAAAGGACAACAGTATTATCCTTTCACCTATAATAATTTGATATCAAATCTCAAAACTTGATTAATATATTATAGGAAATTAGAAAAAAAGACTTACACAATCCACAATCCACTAGTTAAACCTACAAATATTTACCTTGTTTTCTATTTTTTATACACACTAGATACGACTATAATAATAATTTAGAACAACTACCTACAAGATATGAAGCAACAGAACTATTTACAGTATATCTTAACAACATCGTCGCCAGACCAACAACAACTGCACTTTATAAACATTCTTTTTTCCTCCTTGTTAATCATCTCCTACAAGTTACATCTGGTTAAAGTTCTGTAAATGGAACTTGGATATATTATTCAAAAATCTATCAACTTGCTTGATTCTTGTTGTTGTTATTTATTCAAGAAAGAAACAGGAAGGAACTTGATAAACTTACTTAACTCAAATTGTATGTACATAGGTAGAGAAAAGATTTATTTTTCAGGTTTCTAGATAAAATTCACCGGAATTACTAATGTGCCTCGATTATCTAACAATAAGGAAAAAATTTGATAATTTTAAATTGTTTTCCATTAACTGGTTGGACAAATATATTAATCGTCCAAGCTAAGAGGAACCAAATGGGCGACAACATGTTGAATAAACAAACGGAGCGATTCGTGTTTCTGGCTACAATATTAGTGAAACTATAGAGGCACGTCATTGTTCTAAGGGCGCGAATCCCTACTCTTGTTACAAATCTGTACTCTGCTAAGTTCTTCTTTGCTTGGACGTATAGAATTAGATGTATAAATGTTTGAAAATACACAAATAACTATTCACAATTGGAAAATTCAACAATCTGTTCTCAATTTTCCAATGAAACAAGTTATAAAACAAATGGACTATAAAATCTGGGTTTTTCCAAGATAACCAATTCGTGTACAAAAATTGGATTCCAGTCTTATTATGAATGGATGGCGTTGCCCAATTTTTAAAATCTGATCATACAACATGTTTAAATTTGCTCCCACCTGAATACATGAACAGAACGATTACCTATTAGATCATAAAAATATTACACCTTATTGTTGAAGTTATAATTCCACTATAGACAACAGTAAACATGATTAGATTCGATCTAGTTGCAACCAAACATGTGTATGCACATATTTGGGAAGTCTTACAAATGTTAAATACAATTTTCTTTGAATGTCGGTTTTAAATTTAAAAACTGGACTTTTACGTAACGCACAACAAAAAATTTTCTAACTCTTACTACAATAAACTCCTCAAATCAGCGTTTTTGCTCAGGAGTTGGTTTTAAGCCTCATTCAAAATTTCCATGATGAGCTCTATTTAATTCTAAATTTACTATTTGTTTAATATCTGAATGATTGTTTACAATTTCGTGCTAGTAAATTTTATATTGCAAACAGCATACCAGTTGTATTATAAATACCAGTGCCGAAATAAACGCACTTCTGTATGGCGTTTGTAAATGAACTCATAAAACAAACAAATGCTCAGAAAAACAGGAAAATTTCCACTTTCCCCTTAGATTTAACAGTTCAGTTTTCTTTTAGTGTATTTTGAACCAACGAAAAAAGTACCAAATTAAACTAAATTTGATAACTAACGAAAGTTAAATTTGTGGTTCTACCTACCGGTACCTCTAAAGTGATGAATCAATTTTGAAAGTTAGCAATCGTGCTTGTAACAGTCCACTAGAACTAGAACCCGAGACTACAATAACATATTATTAGGAAACCGAGAAAAGAACGATGTTTTCGTCATGTAAACCTATTAAAAAAATTGATCTTCAACCTATAAGAATATCTTACTGAATTCGACAAGAAAACTACCGTCTTCAAAGAACCGTATTAAAATACTGAAAGATCACACAGTTTAAAATGATTTGCAATTTTCGTCAATTAGTCACATCGTTATTATCTGTCGCCAGGATCATTAGACTGATATAATTTAAATTTGTATATTAGACATCTGTTTGTTTTGTTAAGTAGCACTAATTACTCGAGTTTTATTCCTTAGAAATGACACGACCCTGTGTGTCTGTCTGATTGTTTAATAAACAATAAAGATCAAATAATTGATAGTCCGCCGAAAAGAAGTAAACAGATTTTTAAAATGCAATTATTCTGTACAGATTTTATATAAACAAATCATTGATAATTAAACCCAATCACGGCTAAATACAACCACTAAAAACCGCATCGATATTTGTGTTTATACCAAATTTACCCAACACTAAAATTAATTTCTAATTTAATGGTGTCATAAGCATTAAATAAATTGTGTAACAATTGTAACACCGGTATTAGTGTATTGAATGTGTTGTGTTGTAAAATCGGCTGTTATTATTATTAAATGGAATCCTGTTCTAATTTCTATTATAAAGGTGACGGTTGCTGACATTTCATTATTCAACTTCTTGTTGCCCTTATATTGATCTTTCTAATAATTACCATAATCAACGATAAAATTTTACAAAAATGCTCGAAATTTAAACTTATTTTATGCAAAAATATTTCTAAAATGTATCGTGTACCGTATACACTTATCATTTTTACCTTGAAATGGTTTTCATTGTATTGTTGCTATATGCCGTGAACCAGATTTTTGTAATGCATTTTCTTAAATCGATTGAGATTTTTCTTTCTAGTGACATTTTAGAGAAACTCATGCACTTATATGAAACTGTATTGTAAATGGAATTTTCTTCTTACAAGATAGACTTTATTACACCGTTTCACAATTTGATTAATTTGTATGCATGATTTTTTTGGACGAAAATCTAATTAGATTTGAAGAATTCGCTATTATACCTGAGATGGACGGTCCCGAAACTTCGATTTTCCGTCAATGACCAGCAAAGTATCCAGGCAACAAGTATTCGAGCTTCACTAACAACACACCACATCAACCAACACCCAACACATATACCTACGTAGTATCAACAAAAATTGATATAAATTTGCCACAATTTTTTTATAATTCATTTGTTGTTGATGGAACTAATGTGTGGAAGAGTATAGTCGTCGTCACCAACCGCACTCAAACACCGTTCCACAGATACAACTTTTGAAGCTCCACCACCAGAGTCTTGTTGTTGCACTATGTTGTTAGTCGGGCTACAACAACACCGAAACCATTTCCACCAACCGACTAAAGTGTAGTGTATAATATTAACAACAATATCGAAAGTTGTTGTGTATACGAGTGGGCAGTAGGGTCGGCCGATGCACGTCAGTTTGGTTCTTATTGTATTTTACCTGGCTGTACACATACCTGGTTCTTGGTTTTTTTGAACGGCCAACAATGTCCATGAACCTCTCCCGGTTCTTCAGTCTGACTTGAGCGACTTCTTAAGTCTGTTTGCGCGCTTTGGGTTTTTCTTTACTGGCACCACAGTAAACAACAAGATTAATTTTAAAAAACAGGATAAATGGCCTTCTAGTGCTTATTAGAAAAATGTTAATCTTGGCCAGATCATTGTATTGACTACTATTAATAATACAGGAAATCGATAGAAATTTGCCTTTAAAATTATAGATATTCAAAACAGTCGTTGTCGTCCTCAAGGTTGGTTCTTGAAGGACAACATCACTTCAACAACCGCACGTTACAAGTATAGAATTTTCGACAAATGTAACGCATGAATGCTTGACTAGCGTAAATATAAACAATTACGCATAAGTAACTTATAGATTATATGATAAAAATGTTAGTTTTAAACTTCTTTTGTCTCTGTTAATAACAGGAAAAGCGAAAAGGTCAATACCCATAAATCAAATCCTTTTGACAACAGATATTAACTATGAAGAAAATTCAAACCATTATTGTTTTCTAATGATAAATTAGAATTAATTTTTGAAAGATTTGAATTTATTACAAAGCTTTTCCCATTGAAAATTGAGAAACAAAGAAAATCCAAATAAAATCCTACAACCTCTATTTAACAATTAAATTTATTAGAAAGACTATTACGTAACATGATTGTTAAATTTTAATTTATTAAAGAAAAAAGTATACATTTAACATTTGTTTAAATTATTCATATTTAATACTTTGGTTGGTGTTGACGAAACCAACAACAAAGTAATATAATTATGGCAATTATTTTTTATTTTTTTATTTTTTTGAAAAAGACGAGTTCATCTTGACCGTTCAGGTAATTAAGAATGCATTGTGCACATATTTCTATAGGTCTTTGACATACAACCATTTGTTGAGCCATGACTTCAAGCAGTGAATCATCTCATCAATTTCACAGCCAGAACTAATTTAATGCCGACCTAGAGGTCAACAAACATCCTTTATTATAAATTAGGAAAAATCATTCCAAATACAGTTATTTTTAGAAATATATTTCAAGAAAAGAAAGGTGAAAAATGACAGAATATTTCCCTCTGGACTGATTGTGAGATTTTTTGTCGTACTCCATTTAGCTATAAATCTAAGGGTAAATTCATGTTGAAGCACCGTTGAGAACATCACGCATAGTACACGTCCGTTTAAAGCAGTGATTGTCAACCAGAGTGGCAGCCAGGGTGCTGCGAGCGAGTTCTGAAAGACAAATACAGATAAGGTTTGGTTATACTTGAGCGCAATATAATGTAATATACTCTTACGCCCGTTTTCACCGTACAATTTTTGTCGGAGTTAAAGCAGAGTTAGGCCGTCCGATGGATAAAAAT
>JAZBHA010000748.1:0-10258 GCA_037464855.1 Iselma pallidipennis
GTCCCGGGAAAATGCTTACTATGACTAAACATGTCTACCTGTTGGAAATTAATCTATACAAGTTTATGCGAGAATAGATGAGGAATGTGTTGATATCGCTAGTTTTTGTCTGCGACCCATTGGGCGTCCACAGGAAAAATGTTACTTTTGTCCCCGGTCTCCCCTACCCAATAATATTTACTGTAAATGGATTTATTCTGTAGTTTTAGAGTACAATCACACAACACCTGTAATTACAATTTAGTTGATTACAATTTAACGTACAGGCAATAGTCAAAATTGTGATCTATAACTCAATAATTGAATAAGACAGGATGTTAAGCGAGCCACACATTACTCAACTGATCGAACGATAAATCGCACAACTAAGGTTGTCGTTCGATGAATTGTATTATACGTACAATAGTCTATCGAACTGCAGATTGAATCACCGAGTAATGTGTGGCTCGCTTATAATTGTATAGGAAATTGAATCAATTTATCATGTGGAGATTTTACCACACACACACGTCACAATCGAATCGTTCGATCAGTCGTTTCGATTTGGTGCCTAGTCTGCTGTGCGAGTGCGCGAGGAAACGTCAAACTGGCACCCCCAATTTCGCGATTCAATTTATCGAATGACTTACACGCACACACGCGGTTCAATTTTGGATTCAACAATCATGACAACCTGAGTTGTTCGATTTCTCGGCTGATAAATTGAGTAATGCGTGACTCAATTTACGCGGTTACCTTGTTATACAAGTAAATAATAAAATGAAAATAAAGATTGCAATATCAGTTTCTAATTTTGCATTTGATAAAAATAAAATTTAGGTACGTTTCACCATTTTGGGTAACAAATTCAAACTGGTGTATAATTACTGTACCACTAATAATAATACATTGTTGTGTGTTTTTGTTTATTTTAAAGGAGTAAACACATCACAGCGTAACGTATCCAGCACGTACCGACACTGACCAAACAGAATGCATGTGTCTTATGGGAAATGTCTGTTCGGAGCCGGTACGTGCTGGTGTGCGCACTAGTACACAAGTCCATAAGAGAATCCTAACCGGCCTGATACGCTACGCGCCGGGCTGGATACGTTACGCTGTGATGTGTTTACTCCTTTTGAACTATGTTGTCAATTTTGAAATCGCTTTATTAAGAATTATGTAAGTTATTATTATTAATATAATAATAACAATAATTCTATACAAAATTTGATGAAAATAATAATCTATGAGTGTGTATGGTGTATTTACTAATATTAAATTTGCCTTTATTATCGATTTTGAATGGATTGAAATTGGATATTCATCCGCAGTACAAACAGAATGGTTTAATTACTTTGTATAAACAAGTAAATAATGTTTAAACATATTAATTCTATCAAAACATTGTTGTTCTTCTAATTTTCGCCTTTATTCTTGTTTCATTCAACAGAATAAATAATAACGACTTCATTTATTATTATTATTGTTGTTGTTGTTGTTTTTTTGGAATTAGGTCGACGAAAAAAAAACAACGACGAATCATCTATTTTATCCGTCCAATATAACTTTATTTTAAGGTATGCTTTATTGTCGACGTGATATTGCTTTTAACTACACAAAAAACCCTATTAAAAATTCCGTACTTCATATGAAATTTTAATCAGATCAAAATTACAATAACAGGAAAACAAATTTTTTTGGGAAAAACAACCGGAAAACTTTTTCATTGAAACAATTACGAAATGAATTAGTTCTCATATCACTATCATTCTCTTAGGGTGCATGTACACGGAAAGATTAACTTCTTAACTTCATCACCTCAACAAATAAAGACGTAAACATATCGTCTCTCTGCAAAAATACAGAGTAAATTGGTCGTTTTCTGTCTCTCTTTTTTTAGAAAAACGAGGGGAAAGTTTTGATAGAAAAATCGTCTCATGTATATGCACCCTAATATTTCACTAGACTGTTTTGGTACTGGTAGTGTCAACATCATAATTTATATAAAGCTGTATTCAAAACAACGTTCTGAACATTTTGAATGAAACTCATTTGAAATTGCAACAGCCAAACATACATAGAGTTAAATAGAACTTCACCACTCCACTATACAAATTCTGGTCATAAAATAACCAGCAATAAAATAGTGGTAGTTTTACCCAACAATATACATAGAACTGTTCGTCGTAATTAGGGGGTTAGCAATTGTTTTATCGCCTTAGTTAAGAGTACCAAGTCAATTTAGGAATACAATACAACTTGGTGTAGCTGTGAAAATACAACCTTACATAATCATTTCCATCGGTAAGATGGACTTGTTTCCGTTTTAATCAGTTAAAATGGATTTTATATTCTCCCCAATATTATAGTTTCTTTTTCTTGCCGGGATTTTTTCTCCATTCTAGTCGAACTACTTAAATGTTAACAAGAGAATATTTTCCATTCAAATCATTGATGATTCTATTCAAGGAAATTGTTTGGATTAACTTTACAAATTAGATGTTTAGTTGAAGCATCTGCTTTTAAAATGATTGCATTTCCATAATAGTAACAACAACACATTTAAAAATGCTTTTTATATTCCTCCCAAAACACACACACGTCGAAGAGTTTTGTCATTCTTTAAATTAAGTTTCAGTTGTTTGTTGTTGTTGTTGTTGTTGTTGTTGTTGACGAAGAAGGAGAAGAAAACAACAAAAAATGCACAAAGAAAATTAAATTTTAAACAGGAATATTCTTTCTATGTATAAGTTATATTTGAAAGTTTTCGTTTGTATTATCATAGAGGCTAGAAAATTTTATAATTATAGTTTGACTTTACAACTTCTATTTAAATAATGTTGATGTATTTGTTACATGAAAATTAGATTTGTTAGCGACCACATTTTGTAAATTTCTACTTCCGTACCAACTCTACACACTAATTTGAAATTTGCTGCAAGTGAATTAACTGAACACAGTTACGGTTTTTGTTGGGAAAGTATATATTTTTTCTTGTTGCTGCTGTCGTAATAGTGAAGAATGCATGAATACTGTCATAATAATTTTCTTCCTTTTATACTGCAACATAAAACGTCTACATATATGTATGTAGGTATGTAGAAATGACGATACTATAGAAAGACCGTGACGTGAATCAAAAAGTTAATTGTGAACGAGATGAAACGAGAAAAAAATAATACGTGCACGAAAGACGAGAAAATCGTTTTCTTATTCGCCATCAAAGGGATTCCTTCTATCTATAACATTCAACAAGTCGTGTGTTATTATAGCAACCGGAGCAAGTCAGCGCATTGCATCGGAACCGTTTTTCACGAAGACGTGACGGTCCCGTCATAGAGTCGGTGAGATTCCCCATGAAGAACTTTCATAACACTTTTAACTACCCCTGTGTACCTATAAATGTCTTTTATTGTTTTCAAGAGAGAACTGAAGTAATAAACAAGTGAGATTTTACCTTTCTGTATTGTATAACAAAAAAATTCTTTACGGTTCCATCAATTTTATAGAAACACGTCTTCTTAATAATTGTTGAGCACGTACTCTCATCCTGTCTTCATTAATGTAGATTTGATTTATTCAAATTGGCCATTACCTGTATATGGGTGTTGTTATTATTATTAATGGCTCTAAGTTTATAGTTTGAACAATGTCACTTGTATATGTTTGTGTATGTGTGTGTGCTATCTATACATATGTGGATATCTGAGGCGACATAATTACTCAAGATTAGTTAAGGTGAGTAATTAGAAATGCTATGGACTGGTGGTTGCTTGTAAATTTTGGTCATTATTATTAAACTAGTATTGAATAGGCAGAGAACCAACGAGAATATACCCATCTATATGTATATTTTGATAATAAGTTTTGGAGTACAACTTTAATTTTATCAAATGAAAATTGATAGATGTATTTCATTGGAAAGGGTCAAGACAAAATGTGAGAAACTCGTATAGTTCTAGTTCATAAATGAAATTATCTCGATTATTGACTAGATCATGATAAATTGCTTTGTTGTTGATCTTTCAAAAATTGATTTCTAATTTGAAAGCTTTGTAACTTAATATAATACGTTTTCAAAGCTCTAATCGTAATAATAATAGGAAGAATGTGTGATAATAACATAAATATCAACCTTCGTGTGACTTGGTGCAATAACTAATGTTACAATATGTAGAATGAGAATACGTTCGATTGTAATGACAGCTATGCGTGTGACTAGGGCAGTGATTCTCAAACCATTCTTAGATCACTGTCACACGAGCAGAAAACAATTCAATTCAACCAAGTTCGCAATTACCTTGGTTCTCAATTGGCCGTGTGACAGCACCCAATATTCCATTAATGAGCGGCGAAAAGCATCTAACAGCATGGCTGCCATCAGCTGTTTGTTCAAGAAACACACACACAACATACATATGACATTTCTACGCTTTGCGCGTGCGTTAATTGTAATTGTGAAACGCCCGTGTGACAGGGTAGAGTTCACCAATATTTCAATTTGTATTGATCTTGTCGCTAAATTGAATTGTATTCTGGTCGTGTGACAGGGATCTTATAGGCTACGACGAGGACAATTTGAAGGCACCTTTTCTAAGGGTATATTAGGTATAGTGAGCTTCATCCTCTAAGGAATATTGACCTTTAAAGTCAAATTTGTTTATGGTAGAGACCAACAAAAGACTACAATTTCTTCAACCATTACGATGGAGAATTATAATTTACAAATCTAAACAGATGCAAGCAGATCTCTTGTTTCTAGCATCTGTTTAGGATTGTAAATTATAATTCTCTATTGCAAATGTTGAAGAAGCCGAAGTCTTTTGTTGGGCCCTACCATAAACTAATTAGACTTTAAATGTCGATATTCCTTAGAGGGTAAAGCTCACTATACATAATATTGCACGTGAGTATTACCAGTATTATCTGCACTTATCTTACAGGGCTCGCTCATGGCACTTTCCTATGCTTGCGGCACCCTGGTTAAGAATCACTGGACTGTAGTATTACGCGCTTTTATGAACCAATTAGTAATGGAATACAACAGATTTGTAAAGGGTAGATACCCATACAAACAATATTCGCTCTAAATAGTATTTAAAAATAGTGATCAGTTGATTGTTTACTTTCAATCAAAACTAGTAAATAGAAAAAAGCCAAAAAAACGGTCGTAATAGTCTATTGTCTATTGTATAGTCGGCTATTATTTAAAAGCCCTTTCAATGAAAACCCATATATACCTATATAGTATTTCTAGTTAATCGTCTATCTCTCATTTATTTCTGAAAATGAACATTGTTTTATTTCGTTTGTTTCCTCTTCCCCCTTTGCCCCGTTTACTCTGTTATTGTTATTACATATAGAACAATGACAACAAGATGACGAAAAAGGTCGGATCTCAAAAATAAAACGAAAAAAAAAACAAACTGGGCTAATTGAAAATCCCTAACGACAAAAGAACAGCAGCAACAGATATCGGACCTTAATTACCGCTGACGATATTAAAGTCTCCAACAACTTCATTTATTCGTAAAGCCAGTTATGTATTCGTTCAATGTAGAAGAAAAGCAAAACCGAAAAAAATAAATGAAAAACTAATGAAAGGTGAAAAATCTAATACGGACAGAAACGTCAGTTTAATCTTGCTTGTATTATTATTATATTTTGCATTATATTCATTTTTGATGGGCTTTGGTTTAATATAGTAGATGATATTATGATTCGGTTCTAGTCAACCAGTTAATTGAATTGTGGCCAATATACCTCTATATGTAGGTAGGTACATGTAACTATATAGGTAATATAAAGTCTTTTTCCAAATATTTCCTGGAAAATTATTACCGGAAACCACAATAGTTGTTGTTGCATTTAAATTGTGGGTAATACAATATTATATCCGGAAAATTTTCGTTTGTGGTTTATTTGTGAGAGAGGTGGAACGTGTAACAGTGGCGTAACAATAAATCATCTGTTTTTCCGATCTAGTTTATAACAGGTACAGGGGTAGAGATAGATAAGCGTTTTTCGTTGTTTATTCGGGAAAATACTGGAAACTCATCTATTGAGCTTATACTATACACTGCACATTCGAATGGATCCAATAGAGAGTTTGCGCAATTCTCCGATATGCTGTCAATACGGTATGAAGCTTTCCAGTACATTATTTTGACAAAATATCTGAACCAATTGCAAATATGGCGATCTGTATCATAACAACACAATTTGTATAAAATATTATAACGATGTGAACCGCTAACTCCTCAATACCGGTATATTTTCGATTGTACGCTAACACATAGACAATGACGAGCTGCCACTGTTTTATGTGTGTACTTCTAAACACACGAATAATAGACAAAGCCCATTCGTGGTAATTTTATAGCAGGCTATTTGGGCATAAGTATCCGATCTATCCAACAAACACACTCCTGTGTATTTGTTGTTCCAAATGTTTGTTTCTCTACGTTAGTACTACTAACGGGTGATTTTGTTTCCTTTATAAAGAATCACATTATGGCCAAGAGTCTTAAACTGTTGAAAACCAACAACAATAAAGATCAAGTCATGTTGTCTACACGAACCAACAACAATAACAACAACAACACATAAGATTCTATGAAAATTGTTAGTTTTACATAGAAATTTCGCGGTATTTAGTTTGATAATTAGCCAGTAATTATAGTAGAATAGTTGAGGAATGTATAAAGAAAATGCCAAGCATTGATTATGGAAATTGCTGGAAGGAAACAAGAACTTTGAGCAATTGTACATAAAGTGTAAAATCTCATTATTTAGCAGCAGTATTGTTTAAGTTCATAATTTCAAAATAGAAGTTAATTTTATATCGTGAAACTGTTGAAAGGATTAAATTCACAATTATATGAATAAATAAAGCAACCAACCAGTTCGTACAGATTCATTTGAACATTTGCTCTTTCTGTTTTCGTCTTGTTTGATCGTATTAAATTTGATTAAAAAAAAAAGAAAACAAAAAATTAATAAGAAGACTCATAAAAAGAATTGAACGAATAGCTATTCGTTATTGATCGAAAAATAAATCCTATTAACTAACTACACACGGGAATTATTGCTATCAAGAGTCAAAAAATAATTGAAGATATATAAGAGCCACCATACACGATCCAACAAACAACTGTTTGCACAGTTCGGTACGCAAACAATACCCGTATAGTCTAGCTACATTGACTTGGCCCCTTTGACTAAAACAATAAAACGAAGAATAGAAGAATGAAACCGAACATAAACCAGTAGCATCTAGCTAGTTCAAAAAGAACGAGAAGAGTCTATTATGTATAGCGGCATCCATACGTTCCAACTTTCTGATGGGGATATTTGAGTAAACTGGACTTTCTGTACACTAGCGGATTGGAGTAATGGAGCAGACACACACTCGGAATATGTAGTCCAACCGGCTAGTACACAGACAACCCAGTTTAGTCAAGTATCCCCATCAGGAAGTTGGAGCGTGTGGATGCCGCTAATGAAAACCTGCTGCAAAACACAATACAGATATTCCCTCCATACACGACACAATGCATTGCGCAAACATATCGTGTAGGGGAACCCTTAAAATTGTATAAAATAAACAACTTACCGAATGCTTGGCACTGCATAACTTTAGCCATTCCTAATCTAATTGTACTACTACTTGACGAAGACATTGTAAATCTTGGAGCTTGTAGAGAATTTTCTGAAACAATAAACAATAAAAATTTATTAGAATCATAACAACAACAATATTTCTCTTTCATTTAAGAAATTTTTGCCAACAATTCTCTATTTTATTATTTAACTTTAAACGAAATTGTCTTGTCCTTGTTGTTGGTAGTTGGTAGGTAGGTAAGTTGGTTAGTTTTCCTTTTGGTAATTTGTGATTTTGATTATATATCATTCCTACCACATAGACCTACCACAGGAACCCTTTGAAATGTAAATAATACGATTGCTTGTATGAATTTTAGACATCCACCCTCCACCTCCCCCATACATTTATACAGATGTATATTTCCATGATAAAAGCATAATAATGATAAGAATCACTTAGAACTTTTCCATATATGACGTATTCAACAGCTTTCTACATAACAAAGGCAAATTAACAACACTATCATAGATTTATTAGGAAAAGAAATCATTTCCACTAATAAAAATTTACATAATTCGTGAACGATATATCTATTATCCACTAAAAACGATATAGATAGAAGCTTTTAAATACCGTATGGGTAATAGATAATGATAAGTAATTATCATTAATAAAAGTTTAAATTTGATATTACACCACATGTTGTTGTAACACACACCGACCACATATACTACACCACTCCTATTCAATAATGCAGCCCTTAAAATGGGTGTAAATTATGATCATTCTGTGTGTAGTAATGAAACAGAGAGGGTGTGAGTTCATTATTGACAAAATGGACCAATTGTCAATCAGTCCCTAACTATTACCAACTGAAACATTATCTTCTAACAAGTCACCCTTTTCATTCCTCAAAATTCTGTATCAATACAAACGACCAACCATTAAAAACACACACAAGTTTTTTTAGTTGTTGTTGCTGTTGTCCAGAAAATCGATGGAATAGGACAAAAAGACCACCTGAGCTTAAATCAAACATGCCCATATGACCTGAATCCCTATAATGGAACTTGTCCATCCATAGTGGCTGGTTTTTCCACAACAATTTATAAGAGCAGTGAAGAGTAACATTGAAAAATATTGTCGAGTATCTATTTTTAAATTCGCCATCATCATTCATTATTTTGTTTTATATAAAAAATAATAACAAATATAACGATACCTCATTTGTCTCGATAATGAGCTGACTGGAGAAAAAAATCCGTGAGTTTATCTTGTAATTCCATTTAATGGCAGCTGTATTTCTCTACGAAATTGATACAGATATATATTGTCACACCAATGTCGCTTTTTCTCCTCTACCCCGTTTTTTTTTTCACTTTACACCCGTGTTGTATTGAAACAGAGCAGGAAAAAAATACAAAAAGAACCCAGTAATGTCCTCATCTGATTCTACAATTCTTTAGATCTTTGTATTGTTGCCGGTCTTCAATAATTTCTCTTCTTTTAATCAAAGGTAGATATAGAGAGTCTATTGAAGATGTAAATGGAATTTATGAATGGATAAATAGATGGGAGTTCTTTCTTTGGTAAAATTATATCTCTACATAGGTAGAGGAACGAACGAACATTATGTGAAATTGTATTTACAGTACCTGATTCCACGTTCTTTTCAAAAGATTATTTTTAATGTTCACTCACTATGAACGTCGTCGTGCTTCAAATTTCTTTCTTTAGACGGCTTCAATTTACTTTATTAATGTTACCGATTTTTATTTCATCAAAAAAAAAGTGTAGAATTTTATAGTGATTGAGGCCAAAAAAAAGTTGATAGGTTTTCATTTTGTTACAGTAAAGATTTACGATTGGGGTGGTTTTTTTATCCAAGTCCATCCAAAATTACATATAAAAATTTACAACTCTCCATCTTAAGTCAATGATAATAACGTGAAAAATCCACCTATTCTTTTGTTGTGATAACGGGGTAACGTTGTATGGAATACAAAATATATCCGAAAGCATATTTTCTAACGCTCAGATATTACATAATCCAGGCGCCGGTTGGAAACGTTATAAAAATTATTCACCGACACATATGAGTTTACGTGCTTTAAATGATGTGCGTTTAAAGTTTGCAACATGAATCGTAAATTTCATTTGGGGAAATTTTGAGAAAAGTCTATTGTGGAGGAAATTAGAAAACTTCAAAACTGAAAGAAAAACTGTCTTCTAACAATAAGGTTTTATTCCGTTTGCCGGCTAAGGTGAACGATAGCGCTATATTCGATTAGAAAAGAAGGAAAAGTTGCGCAAACCGCTTGTTTCACGTTGTGCGCAATCGTTTCTCTTTTTCTAGCGAGATGTAGCGTTATCGTTCACTGTAGCGTTCGCTGACATTCCCCAAAAACAATTCCAATCGTTTATGAAGAATTTCTCTGTCAATTCCAATTTGTCAATTCAAGTGTAATCCAATTATTGTAACTGGCCACAAGAACACATTAACTACACTCCAAGTTCCCGGTTATATTTCTTAATATCTCAAAACTTTTTTTTTGGTAGCTACGACCGGTAAAATTGATTAGACCTCTTGTCTAAATCAGATTATTTATTTCTATTCACTTCCTATTACTGTACGTATTTTTTATATGAATGAGATGGGTATCCACCGCA
>JAZBHA010000748.1:10319-30653 GCA_037464855.1 Iselma pallidipennis
TTTGCAAGATGTTGCCTGAAACTGTCTATATTGAAATTGGTTCAGACTGAAATTGTACCGATGATTATTTGATAAATTGCGTTAATTCCCCATAGGACTGCACGCAATGAAAAAAATCCTACCCTTAATTTCGAATATTCTTTTACAACTCCCACTTTGTCAATATTTTCGACTTGTAAAAACCAATTACATTCTAAATTTAGACGGTAATCTTATTAGTGAAGAGTATGACTTTATTTCCCCCAACCTCTTCATTACAGTTCTATTATAATAAGTTTAAAGGATGAAGTTGGTTGTTTTTTTTTCGTCTTTGGTTTATTTTAGTCTATAATACACAATATAGCCAAAAGGAGGGGTTGTGATGAGGCTGTATTGTATGTAGTTTTAGCCGGGATTGAATGGATCTAATACCGGATATGTACTCTCGTCGACTGTTCCCCTCAATTTATTTTTAGATACAAGTGCAACCGCATCACACATATGGTCTTAAATTCATAATTCAACCCATAGATACGACGACAACGCAGAAAAAACACGGAAATAATAACGGAAAAACGTAACAGTTGTTCGTATTTATATTATATTCAACTATTCCCTTATGAGAGACAGTTGTCGTAAAAAAAAAACGGGGGCACAACGTGCGTATATTCTGTAAATCCTTGTCAAGGATCGTGTGTCAATAGAACTAATTATTTATGGAACATTATTGGTCGGTAGGGGGTTGATGATGAAAAGGGCAAAACAGATAAACTTTCATGGGGTAGGTATTTCGAGTTTAATTCGAAATTAATTTTTAACACCCTCTTGACTCGTAATACAGAACACAAAAAAATAAAATAAATAAAGGAAAACGATGCCGTTGAAAATTGAATTATTAAAAATTGTATCAAGTTTCTTTTTTGTTGTGTTTGTTGTTGTTATTGTTTCTTTATCAATTTTTATTAGAAAAAAACAACGCCGAATCGATCGTAGGAAACAGTTGGGTAGAAGAAGAAATTCTCCACTCGAGTTTCCATTGTCTTTTGACTTTTCATCTCTCTACGGCTAAGAAATTTAAATTAAATTAAATTACTGCAAGTTGTCAGTTTTAACAATTGAGAGACAGGGATGAGATGGCAAGAACTTATGTCAGAAATAAAATTGGAATATAAATATTATAGGTGTTGTATAATTAAAGTGAACCCTATTTAATACGGAAACTTGTCCGTATTGTACAAGATTTATAATGAATGGACAGATTTGTCCATGTTGTTATCGATTTCTGGTTGTGTGTGTTTTTTTTTTTTGAGGTGGGTTGTTGTCATTAACAAAACACTAGACAGGTTTCACTGTAACGTAGTATAACCGACCACTCAAGGTTTACTGCGAGTAAAAATAAGTCTCGTTTTAACAACATAAATGAAGAATTCCTCTTCAATTTCACCCTTTTTAGACCAAGCAGTTTCAATAAATAAAATCGATTTAAATTAAAATTCTATCGACTACGATTTGTGGTAAATGTTGTACAATAAAAATTTAAACACTACTAGAGAGATAGAAATAAAGGAGGAAAAACTTAAAAGATATATGAGTAGTTTTATTTTCTTTATTAAGTCCAGAGTAAATTCATCCGGATAAATTCAAGTTAGTCATGCAAAATTACTATTAAGTACAAAAACTTAGAACAGATGGTGACGGTTATAAATAAATTCAAACAGGTAAGTAAGAACGGGAAAATCGAAACTATATAATAGACGATGGTGGTGGTGGTGGTGGCGGTAAAAGCAACGGAAAGGGGAAATAGTAAATCTAATGAAGTGTAACAATATCCTTTTGTCTTCATTCGCCCATAATTTCTCCAGTCTTTTTATTAAATTATCCAACTTTTAGAGTTTCTTGAATATAATAAAGCTCGTTCAAATATAGGTGTCGTTCTAATGTTTTAATGGTACGTCAATCACAATCATCAACAGTCAATTGATTATAACCGTCCATAATATCAGAAACTTATAAAAATGTTCGCAAAACTTTCCAATTAGTGTCCATAATTATTAACGTACCGTTACTTTATAACTTTTTTTCTCCACCACCTCCAGCCCTCAGGGTTCTTTTCGTAATATCAACGGTAATATATTGTCATAGAATGACAGTTTCTGTTGGAATCATTTTTGGAATTTCCACTAAACTATTTAGGAAAGTAGATGATCATCTGTTTTCCTTACAAATACCGTACGACGACGACGTCAATGGAATTATGAAGTTATTTAAAGTTTTATCGTTGAAAAGTGTCTGTTTAGATTGCAAACAGGCTGAATAATGGACAGATAATTGAGGAATTATTGACTGTAGAATGGAAAAAAATCATTAATTTGTAAAGATTCTTGTAATTAAAATATAATCCATGTCGTTATCGTGCACTTAATTCAGTTTCAATGTATAATCAATTTTGTTTACATGCACTGCTTGCATTAAAATAAATTCCTTTTTCTGTACAATTCATTCCACTTGAATAAATTACGGTAATTAGTACTTTACTGACCAATACCAATCTTGTTCTTTTCAAACTGATTGAATTGAAATTATCCTTTGTTTCAAATTACAACTACCTAGTAGGTAAAAAAAATCAATTTATTATCAAAAATTTATTGACAGAATAAGTAGAACAATCTCAAAATGTGTATGATGATATCAATCTGAATTGTTATCGAGAATTCCCGCCCGGAAACTATACCGACAGCAGTCATGCAAATTAGTAGCGAACATTGGAATTTTCATTACAAAAAGATCCGATTTTTCCATTTTTCAGTCAAGTCAATTATTCTTTTATTGTACACCCGATGGTAAAATAATGAAAACATAAAATAGAGAAAAGCTAATGGAAAGTCAACTATATGAATTATGATTGATATCTAAATGAAATACAAATTACAGTAATTTCGTGTTCTTTTTTTCCTCTACTTACATATGTATTTCTGTAATATAAATCAACGATTATGTATTCTTTTATTTTTTTTTGTTTCGGCCCCCTGTCGACTTTATTCTATTTAGTAGGAGCTGTGATTGTTGGTAATTTAAAATTCTATTTCAATTCATAGTTTGTAAATTGTTCCGTCTGTAAAAAAATAGACTCTTTTTCGGTCGACCACTTACCATAATCTCCTAAACAACTTTGTCCTGAAAATAGCTAAACTGTGTATTGTCATCTACTTTACACCTCCAACGGGTAAGTTAGTGGATTTCCACAAATCTCTCCCTCAGTTTTCCCGGTTTTTTCCCCGCTTCTAATCTTTGTAGTATTGTCATCTGTCTTGTGTAAAATTGACAGAACTTTGTCGTTACCTTATTCCAGTGTACTTGAATTGTTGACAAAACTTTTAAATAATCAAAACTTTCAATATTCCAACTTGAATTCATTCTTCCTCCTCCTTTTGTCGAGACAAATTTAATTCAATTCAAATACAAATTTAGAAAGAAAAAAAAACAATTGGGAAGAAACCCTAAAGGACTCTTTTCGTCCTTTAATCTATCATTACAGTAGAAACCTGTCTAAGATGGATTCTCTGTATATTATGCACGAGTTGGTTTACTTTGCAACTAGTGTTGGGTGGTTACCGTATATCGAAACTTTGAAACTTCAGTACATCAGCATTCCCATGATAGTTTCTAGGTTTTATCGTTTTAGTTTTAATCATCAACAAGGTAGTTCCATTTACTATGAAAATCCACAAAGACTCTCTGGACTTGGTTGTATCTGTCTAATAGGCAATATTCTATTTAAAGCAGCGGTCGGGGAACTTTTTTAGCCATTACCCCAAAATATTTTTGCGTAGGTCGCTATTACCCCTACGTTCTGAAAAGCAAAAAAAAAGCAAGGTAAATTCCTGGAAAAGCTATCAAGTTAACCCATTAGTAAAAATACTATAATAGTTTATAAAATAGAAAATTTAAAAAATGTCCTTGTTACCCCCGATAGTTTCATTGTTACCCCATTTGGGGTAATTTACCCCGGTTCCCCGACCGCTGATTTAAAGGGACGGTTGAAATAAAGACAAATTGGTGAATATTAGCAACAAGAAGTTGAAAGTAGTGAAAACTCGATTATAGAACGAGTCGGTTGGTCCAGTTTACAGTTTTTGGTGGAGGCGCCGGGTTAAATGAAAACTCGACACTCTCATTGGAGATATTTTCGTTAATTAAAAGTTTTCATTTCAAACAATTTATCGTTAAATCTAAGTGCCAATAGATGTAACAATTTTCTATATTAATCCGGGTGTAACGTACTGATAATCCGTTCATCAACAGGAGTTTACACTCGACAATATCATATGCATATAGGTTTTGTATATAATAAATTAATTTATTCGACAAAGTTGACAATTAACAACACCAACATCTGTTGCTCTTTATTAACAACCATCGTCAACAACTCTTTAAATCACATTTACATCAGAATTTCTCACACAATCTTGTCGGTGTTTTTTTTTTCTTGCATAACTTTATAATTAGTTTAACAATTATTCTAATCGCCTATTCTTATCTTGACTTGAACGGTTGATAAACTTAGAAAATGAGAAAGGAATAAGATGAAAATAAGGTGTAAAAGAGGGAGACAGAGATAGAGAGAGAGAGGTTAACGACGAAAAAAACCTTCAAAGAACAATAGCTTAACATCCGGTTTAAACTCTACACAACACACATTAACAATAGGAACAAATAAAGAAGCTTACACAGCAAGAATCAAAACAATCCAATAACTAGAGAAGATGAGTCTATTGTTTTTACTAAAAAGTCTTTAATTCATCCCTGACTTTTATTAAAAAAAAAAAATATCGACAAAGTGGAACACACTACACAGAATCAATAGTGTTTAATAAAGATAATGAAAAATTCATTGTAAAGAGCTTGAAATTTTATTTATATCGACCAATATCATTTACAGTCGCTGTTCATTGACTTTTAAGTGAAAAAATTAAATAATTCAACAGATTTCTAGTTCAAGATCTATTAAAACCAATTTCAAAACTGATAAAGCTGAAATACTTGATTGCATAAATATTCGACTATTCACGAAAAAAAATTCGAACAACTCGATGAAATTTTTACGATTTCTTCGATCTTCTAGTTGTCCATTTTTTTCGTTGGAATTTATTATTTTATAACAATTTTTTTTTTCTGTCAGTCTGTTTCTTGAACAAATTCACGTCAGCATTGATAAGTTACCGAAACCGGGCCACAATCCACGACTGAAATTTGTTCGAACATGAAAAATTTCACATATGTGTGAATAAACCACAAACTCCAGTTTACTTTCGTTCACTTATCAATAATAAAATAGGACTCAATCGAAGTTTCTGTCTTTTTTTTTGTGTGTGTGTGTGTGTGGTGATTGAAAAGGTAAGAGGGTATATAATAAATAAACTCAAAGGTACAACAACCACCATCATAATATCAATCAAGTATTTGAAACAGAATTCGGTAAAAAAAACAGTTTATTTAAACAAGACGTTTTTTGTTCTGTTCAGTTTAATTTCTATATAATGATTTTAGTAGATTTTCTTGCTAAATTAATTAAAAATCGATTGAATGTTGGTCTTTGAAGGAATGTTTCGTGTTCGCCATCAGGATATAGAAATATTCAAGGTAATGTTTTAGATATTTACAAAAGGAATAATAAACGGGCGCGATCAATAGAGGAGGTGTTATTTGAGTTGATTCATTTAAATATTTATTTTAAAGAAAATTAAACGATTAACGATCGAAATCTTGAAGAACTTCAGTTACATGACAATTGGTTTTTCTCGTAGACAAGTTGTTGAAATGATTTTCAAAAATGTCAACACAGTTAAATATACCTACACACAACAGAGATCAACACAATTTCACTTGAATTTCGTAGGACTTTTTAGTACAATTTACACTTATGTCACGCGATTCTGTATGGAAAAAGCTTGGAAATTATATGAAACGATAACGATCAAAAGACTGGAAGTCTGAAAAATTATCGTTTTACTTTTAACATACATAATACGATATACTAAAGTCGAGACATTGGGCGAAAACTGACCTATTTCCATAGAGAATATTGTATTATAGTGTCTCGAAATCCAGGTGACAAATCAAATTTAAAAATTTATATTTTAAAATATTAGTAATTTGGCTGTTACTGTATGCAATCAGAAGGTTGTTCTTTCGAATAGAAGATTTTAGTGCCATTACGGTGTTATCTTTCGCTTAATTCTTATCAATTGTTGTAAATTTCTTTATCCTAGTTCCACACACTTGATTATGTTAGATATTTTCTTGTGAAAGATCAACATTGCGCCAAAAATTTCGAGTCATTGTCCTCTTATTTGTTCAAAAAGATTATGTTTTGTAAAAATTTCAATTACAAAAAAATTCGTTACAGTTTCTCTTGCAACAATAAATTCAAATGGATTACATCTAAAAGCATGCCTCCTTCTGCATGTATGCACAACAACAACAAGTAGTAGGTAGGTACTGCAACAGATAATCTCTGCAGTATAATAATCTGCAACTATTGATCCTAATTAATTCCGCCACTCATAGACATAATGGCAAAGAGAAAACATATGATAATTATAAAAATTTCCTGATAATAAATGTAATAAAGCAAGTGATAAAACCCTTTTAAATTGAAAAATTAATGGGATTTTGTTGGTTTTTTTCCTATCGCAAATATCCAATATAATTCAGTTTTGTACGTGTATTTTTTCTTTCATTTAATTAATACAATATTGGTTTTACGCTGAAATAAATTTTGTAGATATTTCGATTCAAATTTGTTACTGTAACACAACGCGATACCTACAATATATTGTTACTTTATAATGATTGAAAATTTTGTTTCAAAAGAAATAAAGGTTCACTCTAGCGATTAGTCGTTATTTTTTTTACGTGAAATCAATTGAAAAATATAACGTTTGATTACATCAGAAAAAACCTACAGGTAGCGAGTTGTATTGGAAAATAATAGGCGCGATTCAGACCGAAATCATCGTCATCGTCATTGTTTACGGGAAATAGTATTTTGCCTGCAAATCCACTTAAAAAACTAGACTTTTGTGGGTGGAGTCGACAAGGACTGCGAGCTGACGTTCAACACCGGCACTCAATAAGCGAAGATGACAATGACGATGACTTTAGTCTGAATCCCACCGAACGTTCGTTTTTTTTTCCAATGCGGACGTAGGTATATCTTTTATATAGGTAGGTATATTGGGGTATTTCTAATCGATTATTACTATTTTATGTGGTTATAGGTAAATATAAAATTGATTCATTTTTGTTGTTGTTATCAATCATTAATGATTATAGACTCTCGCTATTCTACAATACAATAACAACATTATTCTAAATTAGTGATTTTCAATAATATTATTCTAATAATGTACGTTATTTTAATTAAATTTGCCCACAGCTACATTTTTAATTAAAATATTTATGAATAATATGGAACAAAAAGATTGATATGTACTATGTAGTTATGGATATTACCCATTCTTTTACCTTTGGCAATTGTGTTATCTAAAACAAGGACAAAGAAAAACAAACAATTTTCCTAACAACTCATTCAGGGAAAATTCGAAATTGATAATCACTTTTTTAAAGGAAAACTCTATAAAATATCTTCTGTTCGAAACGATTCCAACAATTTTTACAAATCAACACCTATTTCCAGTAGGTATTGAAAGATAAGACTTCAAGAAAATTGAATTAAATGTAACGAAACGAGTGCAATTGAACCAAATAAATGACTAGAACTTGCACTTAATTCAACTAATCACTAAAGTAGAGCTCGTGTTAATTGAGTGAACTTATGGCAAGTGGCTAACATTTATCCGTTTTTGTACATTCGATTTTTTTTTGTTGTCAATTTCGTACATGAACCTCTGTCAAATCGCTATATTTACCGATTGTCTAATATAGAGAAAGGCTGCTTCTTGTCAAGGCTAATAAGGTCGTTAATTTTAACGGTTTTATTGATGGAATCATCGTAGCTTACTCACAAACATACCACGAATTTATATGTTTAAATACAGCCTTTTTTCTCTGTTAGTCAGAGATTTCTCTTCTTTATCACTATTGATCACCTGTTGAAAATGTTGATGGAACGAGAAGGAGTCGACAAAAAGTTTCAAATATAAAAAGATACGATAATAAAAATGACACTGTTTTTCTGTTTCTAAAACCATCTAGCAATTGTAGTCATGGCACGTTTTAACCAACCAGGTGTAACAGCTTGTATTATATCTCAATATGACTTTTATTGTTGTTGTTAGTGCCGAGAATTCAAGAAAAATGGTTATTTTTATTTGGTAAATTATTAATATAAAGCTGTGTTGTAGGATTACTGGTTGGTTTAATATCAACTGAAACTTGTTGAAAAGTTGAATATCGATGTGTGTATAAAAATATTTTTAGAGAGCTAAAAATCAACGTAGGTACATTAACAGGGTTGTTAAATTAACGAGTCCACACATCTGTTTAAGATACACACTGATTTCTACTGTAAACACACAGATAGACGGTTGTTAGTTACAAACAGAAGTTGTATCTTGTGGTTCAATTTTCAAGAAGGAAAAAATATTAAAAACAGAAACCGTATTTACAAGATGCTTGATTGCAATAAAATTCCACACAAAAACCATCTACATTACTTACAAAGCTCAATATTTTTTTGTTACAACCTAGAGGAGTCGGATGGGAACTTCCTGTTGTAATTTACTTGAAAGCCATAGTTCTACTTAAATCAAATAATATTTCCAAATAGTGTGCATAAAATTGCATTGTTGGCGACATTCTAACATTGTGAACTCGTAAAATACTGGAAAATTATACGAAATCATTCTATTCTGAAATCGTTTCCAATCCATAAACGATCGAACAAATGTCCGTAATAAAATCTCTAATTACAACTGATACCGATTCCATTATCAATCAATAAAAAAATTGTAATTATTATTAAATCTTTATTTTCAAATAGGTACAGAAAAAACATTGTTTTCGTTTATCGCCTGTGTGAAATAAATATTACCAAACAGTATTTACATGTTCTAATTACGTTATAATTAAGAAATCCAAATATTGAAATAAACGATTAAATTGTTTTAAGAGTCGGTTTATTCATACTTTACTCGTTACTTTTTAACGGTGTCTTCATCGTTGTTAGAAGAAGAGGACGACAACGACGAAGAAGCAGTAGCAGCAAAAGGAGTGTATGACCTCTCAAGGCTAGTGTTCAAAAACGAACGACAAAAACGACAAGAAATAGTTATAGTTTGGTGAAGGAAGAACTTTTCTCTCTGATGTATCGCAAAATTGTAGGTTTCTCAGGAAATTATAATATGTATTTTGTGAACGACAACGATGGCTTACATCCGGTATTATGGAAGAATTTCAAAATAACTTTGAGAACTTATTATAGTTATATAGCATTCTTTATTAGAGGTATTGTATAATTTTAGGTCTGGTTTTATCATTACTGTATTTGTCTATTTAATAAGTCGTGCCCTACATGCATAACTAAGACTCTACTAAGACTGTGTGTTAATATAATGAGTTAAGGGAACTAGAGGGTTAAGTGGTCACAAACAATTTGCAGAAATTGTATCCCCTAAACACATCAAACATAACACGCACATTTATTTGACGAAATTGTGTTTTTTCGCCCTGTTATCAGTAACAACTAGAGCTTGTTTTAGGGATCGATTGACACTATCATAGAACATCACATTTACATATTTATTTGTCGGTTGCAATCACTGTTTACTAATGTCCATTTTAATTTACACATAACTATTACATAATTTGAATGTTTGGACTCAAATATCATGAAATCTAAAACACTATTTTAGGAATTAACTTGGACTATTCACGACAATAATTGTGGTATAATTTTACAAAGACACACGAAACAATGATTACATTATGTACATAAATTCGAATCAACTTTACAGTTTCAATGGAAATCGATGTATTTGAAGGGACATTAATGATGAAAATAACTCTTAATTTAATTAAAATAAATTACCGTCTATGGATTTTAGTAGAAATACGTTCACAACAAAATACTGAACATTTTCTATAAAACGGTATGATCAAAGGATAAATATGCACTGTTTTTACCTGACTCGTTAACACACAAAAAATTATTAAAATATTTTGAAAAATTCTACAGTCATTTCACCAAACGCAATTAAAATTTATCATTATTATTTATTGTTGTAAAACAAAAACCATTTTTTCAATAAATCATATAATTTAACATAACTATAATCAAACTATGTTAAACTTTCTAATTTGCATAATGTACACATTTTTATCCCTTTTCATCCAGCCAGTACATAACATTATGCATGGATAAATACATACATGCATCTAACAAAAGCATGAAACATACCTATCATAAATAGAAAAGTAGAGATTTGTTTTATATCAAAAAAACAAATAAAAAAACTCGCGTGTAAGTTTGTAGATTTAATGCACTGCTTAGTATAGTGATATGATTAATTTTTCTATTTTTTGTTAGTTTTTCTCGGGGAAAACTTCAAATACTTTTTCTCTATGATCTATTTTGTTACGTGAGAGTGCAATGACACAGGTACGTTTTCCTCTTCTCTTTATCTCAACAAAAAAGACAGAAAGTAGCTTCCTTTCGTTTTTTCCTACTGGTAGACAGACAGAAACAAGAGAAATGTTAGAAAAGAAAAAACCCTCTAAAGAGTAGAGAAAATCTTCTAATTGTATATTAAAAGGGCGCATTTTTTAACAATTCGCGTTTGTTTAAATGTGACGTTTAGATAAAATAACTCGTTATAGTTTTCATAATTATTCCAAGGGCCACTGGTCATGCATGATTTACCCAAACTACCTACATAGTTCCTGTCTTTTCATAAACGAATTGTCAATATTTAGTTTTATCGAGATCCATCAGTCATCCTGTCCAATGGAAAATATTATTTTATTTTTAAAAAAAGACTAATTTTTTGATTAATGAACAACATTATTTTAATGTCGCAACAATTGATAAATCAATCTTTCCAACCAAATGACATATAAATAAGTTAGTGAGGCTTAACTGTTGTCCATTTTTCCCAATAATAAGATCACCACAAAAAAGATTAAATTCAATCTAAATATTCGTCGATAGCTTCAAAAATTCATTTGATATTATAGATAAATATACATTTGAGAAGTTTAGAATCGTCTTCTAAAAATAAACCATGGAATGAAAACAAACCAAGTCGAATATTGATGGTGTTAGAAGGATTTTCGGTACTTAATATGTGAAGTTTATCAAGAAATTCTCTAAATATTTCCACCAAAAAAAAAAAAAACAAATCTAAAATAAAGCGAGAGAGATCTATATAAATAACAGTTGGTCGCACAGGTATTGTCACCTTTTCTAGACAGTAATTGATTTTAGTAATTCCAGCATTGTATTAGACCCCTGTCACACGGGCAAAATAAATTGTAATTTATTCAAGATCGCATTTACCTTGGTTCTCAATTTGCCGTGTAACAGCACACAATATTCAATAAATGAGCGGTGAAACTTAATTTAGTAAATTGTGTCAACTACGCATGCGCGGCATCTAGAAGCATCAGCTGTTTGTTCAAGAAACACAGACAACATAGAAAATACGCATGACAATCTACGACATTTCTACGCACGCCTTGTGCGTGTGTTAATTGTAATTGTGAAGCCCCCGTGTGTCAATATTTCAATTTGTATTGACCTTGCTGTTAAATTACAATGTATTTTGCCCGTGTGACAGGGGTCTCAATCATAATAGTGGCTCGTTGGCTATAGTCTCGCTATTTTCGCTTGGCCCCTTTGACTAAACAAGACAAAAATCGGCATGTGTGGTTAATGGGACCACGTCAAAATAGAGGGACTATACAAAATTTTATTAATGAAAGAATATGCATAACTGTGATTAGAATACAATCGTGTATTTGTTTTGTGGCAATAGCCTCGTTAATTATTTTGATTTAATGAATAATACCCATCATCTGAATACGATTTAGTTAATTTAGGTTTAATAGAGAATATGACTCTCGACTCACCCATAATACCCTCTCATATAATCAAATGATATCGTTTGATTTCCAATATACCATATGTGTATGTGTGTGCATGTGTATATGTGAATACCCTTAATCACCACTGAAATACAAATTTCTCCCTCTCTCTATATTTGACTGTTGTAATTGTTAATAAATTCAACTCATGAATTAATACACACGTAAACTGACGTATGTATAGACAGATCAATATTGTATGTACATGATTTGAAACAATTAACTTGTCAAACACGGGGAAATTTATAATAAGAACTAAAAGATTCATATATAATCACTCGTTAACAACACTAATAACACGGACAAGAGAGCAAAGGATTTTTGCACCTTTTCATCATACAAGCGGAAATTGTAAAGGGTCTCTGTCGATTATGGACTTCCGTCGTATCGTCTTGCCGGTGTAGCGAAACAGAAAAATAACAGGACAATAGGTAGGTATTCAATAAGAATTCAACCCGAAAATTCTCTTTTAAAATTCGAAAATCTCTACAAAATACACCAAAATAATTTGAATACGCGTCCGTTATTTAATAATAATAATAATAAAAGTGTATAATTTGCATTTTTATTTCATTTTATCAAATTATCACGCCTCCATATCGGTGGGGCAGGGCTTGTTTTTTTTTTAAAATCATAGAACAACTATAGCGACAAAAATACCACCTGTCACTTTCCAAATTAATCTTTTTTTGTGTGTGTTTCAATATAGATAGAGTATGGGGGGGGGGGGGGACAGATGAAACTTTGACCCCTTCTAACTGTCCCAATATGGATATCTCACCCTTGTCTATAAACAGATACAAAGTATAGACAATGATGAATTTTTAAACGGCACGTTCATCAGAGATTCCCGAAATTTTTGACCAAAAGGCGAAAAAATGATAACAAAAACTTGACTTGTTGTTGTTTTGTCCAATACATTATTAACATTTAATATTATATCGTGGCCCGTACTGATCCACCTAGACATGTCTCTCTATGTAGCAATAATCCTTGTCATGTTAATTACTTCAATCTATGGTCCTTATTTTAACATTGTGATATTTTATTCAATTAATCCTTGATATCCCAGTCATGAATAGTCTATTAAATCGCATATTAGATATAGATGAAGGGAACATAATACAGATATCCTTTATTCATCTCAACTGTCATCAGGTGTCAACTTGTTCTAATAATCAACAAACAACAAATTCTCTTTAGTCTCTCTCTAGAGACGATAATTTATTATCGTCAAATATACCGTTGGGGGGTGACTGGAAACTTTTAAAAGCTCCGTTTTTAAAACTTAAACACTATTTTTGATATGAAATTTAACTGTAAATGACACTTTTCCTCTCTTTCAACAAAAAATAAAAAACGCTTTCCCAACAATCTCTATATTAGGTCATTAGTCATTCACAAAAAGGAGAATATTAAATGAACAAAATGGAAATCGCTTTGTCATATTGGAATGTAATCAATCATATTCTATCTCAATCTGTCTTTGTAATAATAACAGTTCTGTAGCAATCTTCTTGAAAAATTCAAACCATACTAAACTACCCCAATATGTACACAAGATGACACCCTTTATCTGCGTTACTTTTATGATCTTTCTATATTTTACTATTTTTTTAATAAAATTATTGGATAACATTTTGAATTAGTTTAACGTTTCGTGGTTTACCCCAAAAGCGATGGAAACGACATGAGGATTGCAATCGTGTTTTGTCAGACAGGCAACCAGAGGGGTGTGGATATCTGATGCTTTGACGCTAGAGAGAAAAGCTTCTCTCCACATGAGAATCCTGGCCAAATACAGATGTTCTATCCAGTTTCTGACAGGATGCACTATATACACACTAACTGGATTAGAGATACACCCGGATTATTATGTACATACTGCGATATAGATATTCAGGATAAGGATAGATTAGATAAAAAAATAAATATATATTTAAAATGGTTACATGATTATGGATTCAAGTGATATACCTAACAGCATGTGTGCAACGACAGGAATTATTAATTTGGGAGTGTTAACATGAAAAGAATTTCTTTTTTCGGGTTTGAATTATCGAACAATCAGTGAATTTGAAATGGTCAAATAATTCATGTAGAAAACGTTTGTTTAAAGACCTTTGTAAATTTCCATAGAGTTGAATATACTGTACAACGAAAACAATAATATAGTTGTTCCTATTCTGTTAAAACAATATAAGGTATACATACACAAATTTGGAATTTAATCTATAGGCGCGGGGGAAGGTAAATACGAACTTACTATTAGGAAAAATCAATATCTTATCAGTGAATTTGCGATAAAAATTTAATTTTTCAATCAAATAACAATTACTAACAAAAAATGAAAAAATAAAATCCTTAATTCACATGTAATTTAATATCATCCTTATAAAATTACCAGGGTGTACAAGAATTGATATTTTAGGATGCGTGAAATTCTAACCACACAAGAAGCCCTTTAAATTCACCAAACAGTACCTCCTCAAGACAACAAAAACGCAAAAATTCTACAAAATACAAGCAAATAAATTGTCAAGTTTATTGATAGATCAACTGGTTTTGTGATGGTGGTTTTTATATAAAATTCGAAAAATTTACACTTTTTTTCCTAATATTTTTGGTCCCAATGGACAACATTCTTTCGTGGCCGTGGCAGTTTGCACACAAACACACAAAAAACAGGAAGGCATGCAACTGAAAAACTTGTCTAACAACAAAACTTTATGCAAAGAAGACAACGAAAATAATAGCCAAACTTTTCGAATATTCCCCTAGCATCAAGAAAAAAAACTTATTCGTTGTAGATGTCTTGTTTTGTAATTAATTCTATCAGATAATTACTGATAGTACAAAGTTGCAATTTCCTACTTAAACAACGAAAACATAACACAATTTGGACAAAATAGAGGAGGCAAATTATTTATGTTAAAAAATTCAAAATTCAACTTTAAAACCAGTTTATTTGATGATATAACTTGATGGAATTCTCGAGTTTTTTTTCAAAAATTTTCATTTCTCTTTCTCTCTTCTTCTTAATTTTTTTTTCTGCACGTAAATTGTTATGATCAGAAATTCCAATCGTCCAGATCTGGTCAAGACCAGTAGTTGTAGCTCAACAACAACACACTATACTGACCAGTTTTTATTTAAGATTTGATGCAAAGATATTCTCTCTCTCTCTCTCACTCTCTTATTATAGTTTGGTGTAATGTTTGTTGAAAAGAAAAGTAAATGCAATTTAATGGTTCGATGCATTCGAATAGATCCATCTATAAGAGTTTCCTCTTGTTGTAATATAACTTTCTAGACTTTATCTATAAAATGTCGATTATCCATTCGATATTTCACGGTATCTTAACTATTAAATATTCTGTTTAAACGAATTTTTGCAAATTGCATCCGATTATAATGAAAAATTGCACAACTCGCTATCGTATAGTGCAACTATTTTGACTTGCCCTCTTCGACTAAAACAATACAACAATCACAACAATACAGGATAATTTATGGATGGTAAACCCAACTATCTGTCTTGTTTTGATGTTATAATTGTATCGTTGCTTTAGTCAACGGAGCCAAGTCAAAATAGGTCGACTATACCTGTGGTAATTATGGATGTTATCGAGCTTTGTCCGAAAATTTTACTTTCTTAGTATTATTATTATTATTATTGTTGTTATACTGTTTTGTAATTCACTTTCGCAAAGACGATTATTTCCAGTAGCTAACTTCAATTCACCACAAACAAATCTCATCATAAATTTTTTATTGTCGGAATTAGAGTGGAAAAAATGCAATTAGGTTAACATATAAAGATTGAAAATCAACTAAACTTCACTTATAGTAATTATCACCAATCACGTATCACTATTTCAAATTTTTACACAAATCACTGTCTCAGCGATAAAATCCCATGAGGGATTTTATCAGTTGTTACAGTTATTGTAGACGAGAAATTTATAAAATTTCAATGCAAATCTAGTAAATAATCAAAATCCAATATAGGAAACATACATTTTATGAAATATTGTAGTTCATTTCAAAATTTAATTATGATATTTGCTCATATTACATTAAACTAATAATACAAAAGTTGTTAGTTTATGCTAATAGTTTTGTCGATTACAGTTTGCTAAATTATCAATTCCGAGTAAAATTCAATAATCTAATAGAATAATTATTATTGTATAGAATAATACGGGGAGGGAAACATTAGCTGGTTTCCATTTACCATTATTTACAACCACTATCACTAGAGCTTTATGGTGATATACTTAAGTGAATTCATTACGATAATGGTCTTGATGGAACAACTAGGATGGATTAAAATATTAATTTTCTAGTGGTAATCATGTGATTTCTTCATAATCACAAGTGTTTTTGTTAGAAGAACAAAACAATATTTAGAAGATGAATCATAGAAATTCTAAATCTTTTCAGGTCAATATTCTTGCATACTATGAAAAATTACTATTATTTTATCAATCTTATGATTGATTATTATTTCATCTATATCGTTAGTTCAGGTAGAAACCGTTCCAACTAAAAATATCTTTCCCCTTGTTGTCGTTATACCTTTGTCAAATTCCAGCTTTCGGTCAAAGGATGACCAATAAAAACAATTCCGGAAATAATCACAACAAAACGAGATCAAAGATTTAATTATTCGCTTATTTCGATTATTTCAAATAGTTATTATCCTGATATTTGGACGAAATGGAAATGATTTCGTTACTTTCAATCGTCCAGTTTCCTGTTTGCCTCAATGAAATCCCTATTTTTAGTCTTATTACAATAACAATCGAGGCAAATGCGATTTTTCCCATTTCCTTTATACCGGCACTATATCGTGATTTGGTTGTCAATTCTTTAAAAAAAAAAAATGGTGAAAATATGGAAGCCAATCAGGGCCGGACTGGCTTACCTTGGCACCGGGAGAATTTACAAGAAAAGAAGGTATCTCTTCAGTTGATCAAAAATAAAATACCTTATTATCGGTGGCCCCTCAAACACTATTTGGCCCCCTGTCCAGTCCAGCACTGTTTACATAGCCGTTACATCGAATAAACTTTACGACACAATAGGACAAAACACGAATACAGACAAGTTTTTGGCTTTTGATAACAACCGATACATACGAAATAAAGTTGTATAATGCCCTTTGTCTAATTTGTTGTTACAAGTTTACTAATCAGTTGATCGACATCGACGAATCAACATTAAAGATTCTAGAAACTATCGAGTTAAAAAATAAACCCCTAGGCGTTTTAAACATTGTGTATTGGGAGTAAATCAGGGCGAACACAGGGATGCAATTGAATAATCGTGTGTTTTATGAATGGACCATTATCATCCAACATCGATGATCAGCACAACCTTATCGTAGAAGTTCAGCAAAAGGGTAAGTTCTAAAACACACCACGACTTTTGATTTTTTCTAATAATTTTTGGTTTTTCTTTTTTCAATTGCAGTAAGTTTGGACAGCGTGGGATAAGGAGAGATGACATAATCCATGAACACCTAAGTAATAAGTATTTCTCCTTTCTAAAATTACAGAAAATAGACAACTTTTTGGTTTTTGTATACTCCGGGACGCGTGATGGTGCGTGTGGACCCTTAAACTCCTAAAATGGGTTCCTCACATAGAAGATAAATTCTTCTTCAATTATTTATCACAATCCCTAATATAAAAACAACAATGCCCGTTTGAATAAATGATTACCAACGAGAGAATAGAATAACAAGTTTCATATATAATAATTTCTCACAGAAAATTGAATAAAAATAGTTAATTAAACTACTTTTTCTTTTTGCATGTTTTATCGTTGAAAGAAAAAAATCATCAACAACAAAACATCATACCGTTTTGTTATCTATAACCGAGAACAATCCCAGTTCCATTTTCCATTCATTCACTCACTCATTCTCTCTATCTATCTTCGTCATTCCTCTATTTTCAATCTCCTTCCTGTTGTTAATTACGCAATTTTAATTAGTCCTCTTATCATCAAAATGAATGTACACCTAGATTTTCAGATTTTTCTCTAAACACCGTTATTATTTTGTGAAAAATGCCACCACCAGAGTATTGTTTTCATTACAAGTTTTACTAGTACCTACGTAATTAATGTAATTATCTTTAATAATCCTGTTTTATTCAAGAATTTAAATCCCGGTAAAGGCCGAATAGAAAGGTCATGTTGTACTCCACCCACCCCCCAATCCTATGTGAATTTTTTAATTATTCATGTCGTGTCGTACAAGTGTGTCTGGAAATTTTCTTCAACTTAATTTTTAAGAAGTTGTGTGTGTCAGTCAGTCATGTACACACACAATTCTCGAATGTTTTTCCATATGGAAATTGCTCTTAACATCAATTGTTCAAAGTTTCTAGCGTAGAATTGCTAATATCTCCTTATACAAGAAATGTCTTTGAAGTCAGTTATAGCTATTATCGAAACATATTCGGCATAGTTTTAAATATATCCAGTAAATACTCATTTGCAAGATTCCATAAGGAAAACTAGAAGTCTTTCTATTGCGGGCGCTTGCGACAAAATCGTGCCTTATGAAACTTGTTGTTCAATATTACTATTACATAGACTTTTTTAAATTAACTTTAAAGAATACGTTATTGTGTATAGGGTGGTAATGTTCCGGAGATATGGTTGAGTAATTTTAAGGCTCGTCCATACGGTATTTAGTTACAGTTGTTTTATAATATTCTAACGTATTCCTCTACTAAAGGAATATAGTTGAATTTAACAATTCTAATAACAATTATTGTTAATTTAATATAATTGAAATGAATTTCTATGGATTTTCATGATTTTCTTTTAGTAAAATTTACGATTAGCAATCACTATCTACTACTATTTTACTTTCCTTTTGGATTGATTTCTCAAGATTCAATCTGGTTCCCGGATCTTTTATACAGAACTGATTGAAATTCCCATCGACACCACTATACACACACAGACAGACATTGAAAATCTTATACGCACCTTCTATTATACCTATCCAATAGTCTTTCTCTTTTTCTTCTTATACACGTTTATTTTATTTGTATTTGTACGCAACTGAGATAGAAGTATAGTAACTATATAGTAGGTATGTATACCGACAAATACAATATAAAAGACAGATATTTGTCAATATATTGTCTCTATAAAATCTATTCCCAGTCAACCACTACTGGAATAAATTAATCTAAATGTTTACTTGGCGTGCTCGAAATCTTAATCAAAGAAGATTTGTTGGTTAGTGGTAGGATTCCACAATTAAAACTGATATAGAAGAAGAAGGTCGTTTAGTCGGTCGCCAATCACATTTCAATTTCGTTTCGGGGGTGCAATTGTCAAGAGAAGAGACGACGAGTATAATAGTGGTATAGAAGAAAACACCTGCATGTTTGCGTAGAGAGGGTGGCTATTGAAGTCTACTATGTACAGTCGGGGGATTCACAGTACCTGCATATATGTAGGCAGGTATCCACACACACAATACATATAATCCTGATGGCTAGGTCTAGATTGTGTTGACTAAACACAAATCTATACATATATAGATATGTATTGGGAGGTCAAACATGCAAACTACCACCGTTCAGTGGTCAACAAACAAACAACCAAGAGTTTATCTTCATTTTATTTATAAAAATTGATTCAAATCTCATTTCAAAAACTACATATTTCTACCTGGAACTCCTCTTTTACAACACTGAAAAAAGTATCAAAAAAATCTCACAGGAAAAAAGATTGATGGGGCATTTCCACCCCCACTTGGTTGGAAGAACGTGACGTTACTTTCTATCAGAATATTGAGCGGATGAATTAGTTTTCTAAATTCATTGGCGGAAATGCCCCATTCTATTCAAAAGACAACAAATTTCATTTTCGTGTTCCATTTGTTTTGGAAAAATTAATAAAATCAATATATTATAGGTAAACGACTATAAATAAATCAATATTGCTACGTATTTACACTTGTAATTTTTCTCATAATTACTATACAAAATTGATCAGTTTTTATCAATTTTTTATTGAAAGCGCCTATAAATATACCTCGTACTCTTGTATGTACCTATAGAAGGGGTTAATTAAATTCATTATTATTGTTTGAATATTGCACGCATACAGTTCAAACATACATATATAAACACAATTTTCCCTATTTTTTTCCTCCTCCCTTCAAATTCACAACTTAATTAGTAGGTTAATTCATGTAAGATTATTAATTGTCCA
>JAZBHA010000748.1:30746-44861 GCA_037464855.1 Iselma pallidipennis
TACTGATTGCGAGTGTACCTATATGTGTGTATGACATGTTGTAGTTGTGGCTTTGCTTGTCTGTAATCTAATTTTCCTTCACAAAGAAATTTAAAAAAACAACAACAACAACATAACCGACAACATTATTAAGTTAACTATATTGTAAATTGCCACATTTGGTCCGATGGATCAAAGAGGAATTTTTTAATGGTTAAGTGAAAATGTGGGATTTTGCACAAAAGATTTGGGAAATTCGATTAAAAAGAACACGAAAAATTATTAATAATCACGTAATTTCTATAAAAATATTAGTACGAGAAACCTTGAGAATAAATTTCCATCTATGATTATTATTGATTGAATGAATGAGTCAAACAATTATTTTATTTATTATTGCACAAATTAATTTCTTTCAATACATTCTTTTTTCTGTGTATTTCCAAGTCACGATTTTTGACCACTCCTATTTTATTAATAATAATAATAATAATAATAATAATAATAATAATAACAAAATAATCAGGACCTAATTAAGATTGCTGAATTGATTCTTTTCTCTACTCGTACATATACTTAGTATTTCTAATCTGATTTGGCCTCTTTGACTAAAGCCATGAAACAATTATAACATTATATACAACACTAGTCTTCTCGTCTCTCTATCTTTTCCAATTGGAAAAAAATGCATTTTCTGCTCAGATGTTGCATTTATCATCAATAAACTAACTTGTTTGATAGTGGTTGTTTTATTGCTTTAATCAGAGAGGCCAAGTCAAACTAGAGCACTATACATCCTTGGTTTTTTCCTCTATTTTTTTTCGATTATTAAATTCAAGAATAAAATTTATAAGGTTATTAACAGTAAATTGATGGTCGCTAGTTATATTATTAGATAAATCAGCTTTTGTTAGATAATACAGTCCTTATCACACAGTACACCCTTGTCAATGGCGACAGTAAAGAAAAACTCGATAACAAGGGGCATTGTACAAACATACTTATTTATATTCACTTTAATGGGATCCGATTTAAAGATTTCTTTAAAAAAGAAACTTGCTTGTCTAATTAAATTTGATCTGATAGAGACTAAAGGAACGGTAAAATTAACAACCGAACTGAATGTTTTGGTTGGTTTCTTTATGTATTGTGTGAGTATATTTTTATATAGCTATGTGCATAATAATATTCGACCTTTAGGGGTCGTACTTCTTCTTCTTGCATACCTTGTATACCTACAACAATAAATAAAATCGACATACGCAAATCGCCACAATCAGAATGTGACCTGTTATTGTGTTATATTAATATATACTAGACATAGTCTAAAAGGACGATCAACAACCGGTCACAAAGGAAATAACTATAATGCTATACGTTTGGAATGTGACCAGTTAGTTAGTTAGTCAGCAGTTATATGAATTTCAAGAGATTTGTGATGCAGTTGTTGCACATCAACTTTTAACAATCAATTGGAGGATTATACAAGATTTTGGTGGAATTAGGGCGTGTTATCATGGTATAAGTACTTAATATAGTTAAGTACCTCTCGACTTGATAATAGAACACAGATGGCAAGATTTAAAACTAACAATTTTTTAAATTATTTAGAAACAAAAACAAATTAATTAAACTGCAACTGTCTCTCTATTTTATGCTTTTTCTGTCATGTCTATCGTCTGTGATTTTGTGTCCCATTTACAATTACTAACAACCAGTCATCAATCAAGTGTAATGTTGGTGAAAAATTTACAATTAATTTGACCTTCCTCTATTGACCTAATCTACAATATATTGACTCGTGTTTTTTTTTCTCTGGAGGCATAATTTTTGTAGTTTAAACGTTAACGATAACGTTAAACCCCGTTAAAAGACTAGAGTAAATTGCGCAACTAGGCATCTCTTTTCTTAATCGTTTGTGAAAAAAAAAACGTTATTTTTCTTCCCTACACGGATTTTTGTGATAGGATTTTCTAAAACCGCCTTCGAACAGGATAATTCAAGAGACAAGACAAATTTGCATATGTTATCATGTCAGTGTCGTGTATGAAAATGAATGATAGATGGAAACTCTAAAATGTAATATTTTAGATTTTACATGCAATTTTCTCTCTAGATTTCCCGATTTTTTTGCCGCCGATATTTTCCAACAGTATACAAAATACACATAGGACTGCAATTCGTTCTCTTGTATAAAGTGAATTGAATAAGCAAAACAATTGAGTATGTATACCATTTCGTAAAACATACACAACACCAAAAATAGAGATCTTATTTCGATTCCCAGTTACATTAACAAACATAGAAACATTCTTTTTTTAAGTACACATCAACACTCTTCAGGATAATTACTGCAGATTGAGGTATGATTTTTTTGGTTTGAAAAAGAAAGGGGAAAAATACATGCACCTACATAAATGTAAATTCATGTCACATAAACCTGTAATAATTTTATATAAATCAGTTGAGATAGAGATCTCTAAAATGATTTTATAACACGAAAAGTAATGAACCAAAAGATTTATAAACAAATTAAAACACACACAGTTAATTTCAATCAATCAATTTAGAATTTTTACAACTCAATCTAGTTGTTGACTGCGACAAGTGATTACAATTTTCAGTACAAGTATTAATCATCCAAGATAAGTTGAGAACTACGCTCAGAATATGATGATTTTGGCCACAGTAGCGGCTTAAATAGAGGAGACCTATTAGCAAAAATACGTCACTGTCATTGCGCATTCCCGCCCAGAGTTCCTCTTAGCTTGGACGAATAATACATATCTATTTCTATTGAACATCAGGAGTAGGCCATAAAATTAATAAAAAATGCACCCAAAGGAAACGTTGCATAGTCAGTTGAGATTACAAATTCTCCCAAAACGGCCAAAACTTCTACATTATTTACTGTGAAACATGGGAATATTCACTTCAAAGTAAACAGAAATTTCTATTTATACTCAAAAAAAAGCTTCAATTAAGAGATGCAGATGGGAAAAAAGTGATTTATTAAGAAGGAGAAAAGTAGATGCATATAATTATTTGCTCTTATCAAAATTGGTGAGGAAAGTATAGAAAGTATTAATCGTCCAAGTTAAGTTAAGCTAAGTTAAGAACAGAATCGAATATGGTCTGATACTTCAACTAAACAAACAGAGGGATACGTGTTTCTGGCTACGTTTAATATTACCCATTGTGTATTAGTGCTCTGAGTTCTTCTTAGCTTGGACGGATAATACATATCTATTGAATATCAGGAGTAGGCCATAAAATTAATAAAAAATGCACCCAAAGGAAACGTTGCATAGTCAGTTGAGATTACAAATTCTCCCAAAACGCTCAAAACTTCTACATTATGTACTAGGAAACATGGGAATATTCACTTCAAAGTAAACAGAAATTTCTATTTAAACTTAAAAAAAAAAAGCTTTAATCACAAGAGAACTGCATGGAGTTGCAAGTGGAAAAGATGGGAAAAAGTGACTTTTATAAGGTTGTTGACTTTATTCAAATCTCAAAGTTACTTATTACAACTAACTAACAAAATTATATGTATGTTAAGTTATACGTGATATAAATAACCGAATGGGACATATTATTTCATTTAGACAATTTGTGTGCTTGTTATTTCGTTTCGGGTTTTTTTTTTGTCTTGCTTTTAAAAGGACACAAATTTTAAGTTTCTACAAGATAAATTTTCATTATGTTGACAGAAACTTTAATTAATTAAGATTTTCCTGTATTTCTTCGACAATTTTACAGACAAGAAATAAGAAAAAAGGCTTAAAAATCAATAATAGGAAACCTAGTACCAAGATAAGTACAGGACTGGACGGGGAAGATCTGGGGCTCTTTAGGGCGAAATAACGTTTAGGTCTTCTTGTTTTATAAATTTCCCCGGGCCAAAGCATGCCAGTCCGGCACTGATTCTTGAATTAACAACAGTTGGTACAAATTCTCTTAAGTCTGTGTATTATTTTCGTCCAAGTGGAAGGAACGGTGGTGGAAAAGCAAAAGAAAATCCCATCGCAAACTATAAATACAACAAAATAATAGTCCAACTTACCAGCTAGAACAAACTGAAGACTCTCTGCCAAGACTAATCCTAATAGAAATAAATAATATTGGTGATAAGAAGGTCGTAATAATTGATGGTGTTGTTGCTTCATTTTTAACTTAAACTTTGTTTTTCTTATCATAATTAAGAACTTTTTTTATTAATAGTTGTTCAATTAATAACAATATCACACACTGAATTGCATCGAAATATCACTTAATTATAGCAATTGTAGATTGACTAATATCACTATTATTATTATTGAGTTTATGAAATTTTTTCATTTTTCTTCCGTACCGGAAAAACGGGGAAAAAATAAATAACTAATTGAAAAAGGTATATTTGGTGATAAGAGAAGTTCTAACGGCCACCTGTGGATGCTGGGCGACACACCGCACATAAAGACCACAACACCAAACGCACCGTTAACTTTCCATCTAGTTTTGTTGTTGTTGTTGTTACTACGGTATAGAACAACATTGTTTCTACCGATTTAATTTCACATAATTGCACACAATTTACGTTGTTTTTATATAATAAAAATTGTTATTTTTATGCCATGCGTTATTAGAAGTATTAAATTGCATTGAAAACGCGCACAAATCTTGTAACGAACTACGCTTTACGCGCCACGAAACAACTTTAGTGAATGCAGCACGTTTGTTGGTATGTTGTTGGAAACTTTGGCACGCATGCGCCCAGGTGTGTGGCTTAATAGACCAATCAAATGGTTGGTTGAATGCACCTGGTTTTGGCCTAGGGGGGGGGGGGGGGTTGATTCAAGAACGTTTTGTGCACAGGTGAGGCATTATGCAACCCTGTTTGGAGCGAAATTTGAAAATTCCATTTTCTGTTAGGGTGTTCTCCAGAAAGCTTTCAGTTTTGCTAAAAGACGATAATCTTTGGATTTACATTACACGTTATGTAATCTCTTTTAAATTATCAATGAAATCTAATTGTAAGCTTCAAGATCAAGGTTTTTTTAAATGTCATTATAACGAAATCGATTTATTAATTTTTTGTGGGGGTGGATCAATAAATCAACAAAAAATATCCCTTTTTTTGATTAAATTCCTCTTATTTTATTTTTTATTCTCAATAAGTAAATAATCTATAACTGGAAATTTTCTGAAAATAGAAAATCTTTAATTCAAAGACAGATAAGTTATAATATTCTAGTCGAGATGATGGTTGCATTAATGTAATAGAAGTTTATTAAATATTTATTACTAAACTTGACGATATCTATTCAATTATTAATTATTATACGAATTTAGTTCCTAAAATCCTAGATAAATATTTTACAATATTTATCCATGTTAATAGATAAAATGATGGGTTGAATATTCAAGCAAAGAAAAAAAAAGATAAACTATAACAACATACGGGAAGAAAATCGCAAAATCAAAAAAAAATCTGGACAAAAGAACGAATCAGAAGGATTATTCATGCCAGAATGATTAGCGATACGATTATGTGATATGCATTTCAGTTGATTCTATCCCTTTCCAGTGAAAATCTTGAACCATTCCAGGACTTTAGGATTTTTCACTGGATCACTACAATTAGGGTGCAGCTACACGAGACGATTTTTCTCTACTATCCTTTTTCCCTTTTTTCAAACAAACAGGAGGGTAAAATCTTAGGTATATAGTTACTAGGATTTTTTTATAATGAGATTCCGTTCGGGATTTTGTTGGATAACAGTAGTCTGTTCTCTTTTGATCGCTTTTCAGGCCTTTTACGATCGATTTTGATTTATTTCAGATTATATCTAATAAAAACCAGACTATTAATGAGAATTTTACTGCAATCTTGTAAAATTACAGTTATATTTCGTTACATTTTTTGTATTTTCCTCTTTGATCCAACAGAATAGAAATAATCGTCTCTTAATTGCACCTGTTCTAAAGAGTTGTGTTGCTTTGGTAGTGTTGCTATTGTTGTTGTCGTCGTCGTAATTGATTTTATAAAATGGAAATTAACTGAAAACTTGATTAACTCTTTAACTGACACTTTCATTTGACCAAATTGACATTAAACCAGTTAATTTTCTTCATCGTCAACGTCATCGTCGTCATTACGAGAAAAACAACAATAATAAAATTTCAAGCTCATTCTATGAGACCAGAAATAAACGATTAGTGTGTGGGTTGAAGATGATTATAGTGCTCAAATTTTACATAGTTAATTGAATTTTTTTAAAGAAAAAGTAGCGATTTCAATTATTCTACCTATAATTGGGGATCTATCAATTTTGATCGTATGTGTTTTATTTAAAATCTTTAGCGGATCCATTGTGAACACAACGAAAATAAAGTTTCAGGGCCTCCAGGTGAAACTTGATAATACAACCCACAAGCCACCTTTTCTTCGTCGCTAGGTCCGCCCTTGTATAAAATTAAAACAAATACAATTAAACAAGAATCGGTCTTGAATAGGATTCAACTCAAATAATAGAGATTTGTTGCACAAAAACTGTGACCAATTAAACTGAAATTGTATATTCAAATTGAGTTTCGTACATCTATTCAAACACAATTAGTGAAGCGTGTATGTTACAACAAGGATGCACCATTTTCGTGATACAAAATTAACAATTCTGTTAATTGACAGTAATTATTACTAGAACAGGATAAATTTAGAGCGAATTATACAAAATACAAACAACATTATTTCAGATAGAAATCCGCAATAGTGGAAAACTCCAAACATATTGGAAGAAATAGAAATATATTGTAGATTCTGTGCATTAAAATTCAATATTCTCTCTACAATTCTGTTACATGAATACGAATATGTATTTCAATTTTCTTTATGTAACTCTATTTCATATATATTGATTTATGTAGAGGTATAGATATAGTAGAAGATTTTTAAATTTGGCGCGTCAATGCTAGTAGCGCTGTTGGTGGTTAGAATCGTAACTAGTTCTTTTCGTCCGTGTTTTTATCAGAGGAAACTCTTTCGGAGCAGGGAAACACAAATAAATCGCAGGTAATCTGGTTTTATTCGAATCATCCACCTTCAAATTTAATAAAATATTGCTCCGTATTATCGTTTTTATAATTCCCATTTGATTTTGTGCCGATTTGTGTGATATTTTGCGAAAATTTGAGTTGTTGACATCGGACATAACCTTCAATTTGAAAATTGTCATTTGTTGCACTTTTTGCGGTTTTCTCTCAATTTAAATGAATTAGTATTGCAAGACCAGCATAACATTGTTGGTTGTTAGTCGAAAATTTTTGTATTTGTGTAAAATTTTTATTTACATTCGATATAACCTCAATTTTTCAGCACTGTCACTTTCTAACCTAAAAACTCCCTTTTTTAGTCCTTATTGTATTTATTTACTCAATTGTTTATTTATTTTGTAGAAATGGTGCGAATGAACGTATTGAGTGATGCCCTTAAATCGATAAATAATGCTGAGAAACGTGGTAAACGACAAGTATTGATCCGACCATGTTCAAAAGTTATTGTTAAATTTCTAACCGTAATGATGAAACATGGTTATATTGGTGAATTTGAAATTGTCGATGACCATCGAAGTGGGAAGATTGTTGTTAATTTAACTGGCCGTTTAAATAAATGCGGTGTTATATCGCCGAGATTTGATGTACCAATTACACATATTGAGAAATGGACAAATAACCTGTTACCATCACGTCAATTTGGGTAATTTATAGTTTTTTTTTCGTCTTTTCAGTGGCGCATTATACTGTAGGCACAGGGATCCAACAGAAGCCTAAAATGTAGAGCTGCTAGTTTATTTTGCACAGCACCTCCGAGACCCATAATGCGCCTCTGTTTATTGTTCTTGTGGTCGCCAGGATTTTAATTATTTGATCATTTTTGTAGATATGTTGTATTGACGACTAGTGGAGGTATTATGGACCATGAAGAAGCTAGAAGGAAACATCTAGGAGGGAAAATTCTTGGATTTTTCTTCTAATGTAACGTTATTAAATAAAGTTCGACTTTAATAAAAAAAAAAGAAACTACAAGTTTTTATTTAAAATCAATACTAATTTATTATTGGAGTCCTTATATTGTTTGATAGTTTGATAATAGACATGAGGATATTTTGCTGGATAGTCAGTTATGAAAAGAAAGCGTGGATTAATTGTAAGAAAAAACATTCCCTTTTCAACCCTAATTCCTATCTATATCTGACTACAAAAAATACATTTCTCTATTATATAATATTAGTATTTTTGTTGTAATATATTTACAGTCTTGTGTTACAAAAAATTCAAACGAATTTACAGAAATTAAAATCAGAAAAATCAAAATTGTACCAATTGATTAAAAATTAAAACCACCGGAAGGAAGGGAAAACACCCTAAAAGTCTTTATCGTACTTTTTCTGAACTGTGCAATACTTTGGCAACAATAAAACCAACTGCTGTTACAGCTGCCAGACTTAAACCAGCTTTCCACCATGTCTTTGTATCAGATGGCAGGATACCGAATTCCCTTAAATTCCTATAAAATTGCGAAATAAAAAAAAGAAAAATTAATATTCTATAGATAAATAAAAAATATATTACGACATATAATAAGAACATGCAAGCTAAGAAGCACGTGCAATTTCTCCTGTTTTACGATGAATAGGGGCTATTTTATTATCAATCTGAAATATATGGGAATATGAACAGTGGCGGATCCACGAATCTAATGCAGCTCAAGCCTCAGGAATCTCACAATCAGTTAGAAGAGAGAGAGGGCTTCCTCTCAATAATGCATTCACTGAGGGGCCTTTAAATACCTGGATCCGCCACTGAATATGAATATGCAAAACTGCAAAATATTATTTTGTTCGTTATTAACGATATGTAATTATTACAAACACTGCAACGAAAAATGAAACGACTACACTTATCAATCCAAACGATTCTAAAAATTACAAAAATGAGTCATTAAAACAGAGATTAGTTAATTGGCTGCTGGCTGGTTAAAATTTATGTTTTTTTTTGTTATTGGAGATTATAGAAAAAGAACAACATTCGTAAAAGAATAGAAATTGTAGCAACCTGTAAAATTGATTAAACCATTCGGATGGTTGTGGCCGTAATAGTAACATATGCACCATGCGACGTAAAGGACTGTAAAAGAAAAAGAAAAAATACAAAAAAAACTTATAAGTAGAACACAGAGGCCAGCTTCCTTTCTCGGACAACATAAAGCGTTCCAAAATACGCACTAGAATCTGTTTTGTAAAAATCTATTTGTAAACAAAAAAAGCCACTGATTATAACTCTACCTGTGTTTGTAAAATAAAATCCAGGCAGCTTGAAAACGACTAATAAATCGGTAAAATTAATACAAAATTCATAAATTCCAATGTTTTACTAGTATAACTCGGTTATAACAAACTCACTGCTAAAGCGTACAAATTTAGTGCAATTCTTTCACGCTTATTACGAAGCGATTTCAAATATAACAAACAGTTCTTCCAATTATACAGGGTGTCACAGCGAAAATGACACTTTCAGATCTTCAATTGCAATAGATTCATTTATTTACCGGTACTTTACAGTGGGAGATCTTGTAAGTTTTTCCTTCTTTTTCAACTTGTTACGAATTAGTGGAGGTGCTTCGTGGACTTCGTTATAACCGAGTTTTATTCTATTATTGGACTAAAAGGAACTTACGGGTAAGCAGCCATTGTTGCCAATTTAACAAAAACATCCTTCCGGACATGTCCACGTACAGTAAAATTTTGCGGTGGTAGAATTTTGTATTTTTGACAAAACGTTGTCGGTTGTAATAAATAATCCTGTTTCACTTCTTCTAAATCACTTTTACATGCTACGATAAGTACTGGTATACGACTTTCGGCAAAATATTTCTAAAAAATATTAAGAAAAATTAGAATATTTTATCATTGATAAGAAATACAAATCCTTACAATATAAATACGTGCGATATATTCAAATGATTTCGGATTACTAATATCATATACCAGACAAGCAACATCACATTGTACTTCATGGGGTAATAATGGATCGGAGACATTTCGTACATTAATATCTCGTAATACCATAATTTTCTCTTGACCATAAACTTGTACCATATTTACTGTACAATTGGGTGTTCCTTGATTATCCATTTTGGGATTTTTTTGCTATAATTTCAAGAAAACAACTCAATTATGTTTTATAGTTTTTTACAGATTTTTCAAACCGAGATTTACCTCCGGTGAACGAATAAAACTACGACAAAAACTCGACTTTCCAGAACCCACCGGTCCAATTACATGACACTGATAGACATTTCTACTAGATTGTTTCTTTGCCAAATCCAGTTTCTTCTCCCTAGTCACTGGTAACGGAAAAACAGTTTTATATAAAAGACGATTAATGTGATTTAGACAAATACCTTGAACGGCTGTAGTTTGACTATCATTCTCATAGATATTATAACCCAAATATGCTAAATACTCGAATGTTCTTGGTAGATCAACTAGTGTCATTATTGCCCATTGGCACATATATCCGGGATATGTTATCCAACCTTTATCATTTGTTGGTACCATTGCACTAACATCTGGTCCCCATGCCGGTGTGGGACATGTTGAAAATAACTCGTCAAATTCATTCGGTGATAATGCTTGATCTTTATCTTTATCAAATCGTTCAAATATATGCGATAGAAATTGGTAGCCTTTATGTGATAATTCTGTCGTACAACCAGTTGGTACTTTTAAACTGCAAGAAAATCAGTTAAAACTAAAAAATCTAATTCAAAAGAAAATCGATGCAATTACGTTGGAAACAGATAGTCTTTAGACATATTTAAATTATCGTTATAACCGAACTTTCTCAATACAGTCCATGTTGTCTCGTTCCTACCACGTTGTATAAATAAACTATGTAAATATAAAAAACCTTTCAATGTTACACAATTATGATGAACACCATCATCGATATTTTTTCTTAAAACAGCTTTAACATCATCTAATACTTGTGGTTGTAATGGAGCGTTAAAACATCGACTCTGGAAATTGTTCAGTTCAATATCATTTAATAAACCATCACAATCAATATCGCAGATTTTGAATATTCGGACTAGAGCCTTTTTACAACTTTCAGTCAACTAGAAACAGAGAGAAATTTATTAGAATTTGTACAGATTGCCGTTTTGGCTGGTGACTCACATCAGCCTTTTCTACGGAATAAATTGGTGGTGTTGGATGTAGAACTGCTTTCTGGGCATAATAGAACATCTCCGATATATTTTTTAGTGTTTTTGCTGAACATTCAATACAAGTTTCAATTTCTGAAAACTCTTCCATAATTGGAAAGACACCCTATATGCAAATGATATCAAATGATAATTTTTGGAAGGGAAATCTATCAAATTTCTTACATCAATCGTTGAATAATCAACCAAGTCGATTTTGTTACCAACTAGCACCACTGGACATGGTTTATCTGGATGATTTTGTCGTATCAATGGCATCCAATAAGTTGTTATACGTTCAATTGTATCATCATCATCTACTGAATAAACAATACAGATAACATTAGCACGACGTATCTGTTCATTTAGATTCTCATCATTCTGTTCAGTTGATGAATAATCAACAATATTTGTTGGTACTTGTTCCGGTGTAACATCAGCTGGTATTGTGATTTCTTCAGCTTTAGTTGGAACATTTTCGGGGAATTCTTCACTAACTAATGATAATATTAATGATGTTTTACCAACACCATGATCACCAACCAATAATATACGAACGTTACGTTTCAAATGGGTTTTTACAACCATTTTTCTGGGTGTTTTCTACAGGAAAAAATTAGGTTATGTTTACAATACTCAATATAATTATTAATGATAGTGGAGATTACTATTATCACAAATAACAGATTTGATAATATTTACTACAGTAATACTTACTTGAATTGATTGAAACCTTTGATAAGACAAGAAATTTAAATCACCGTCTTTACTACAAACAATTTTTGAGTACAATTTTTGATTTATTGTAGAAAAACAATGGAAGCATATATGGGAAAATTCACATAATTTACATTTTATTAATTATTCTTTTAAGGACTGTGGGGGTCAAAAACCGTACGATATTTAAAATTGCCCTTTAGTGCCCCCCTGGAGCGTGAGTACTTTTTGACGGTTCATTCACAAAACTGTCAAAATTTGACAGCGCGTGACCCCCACTTTTGACAGAAACGGCGCCAAATTCAAATACTATCACAATTTTTTAGGTGAAAAACCCAAAATTTCTCTTACTAATCAGCTTATTTGTCAAGATTATTTAAAAAATGTGATTTTATTACAGAACTTGTGTTAAGAATTGAGGTAATTATAATAGATATTTCTCCGCCACAGTAATTTTTAGAATTGGCTAAAAGTAGCACTTTTGGCAGAAATGGCGCCAAATTTAAATATTTGTTTTCCCGGGAAATTCAAAAAATTTCACTTTGATAACAAATCTAATACTACTAATCAGCCGCCAGTTTGTTAGTAACTGTAGTTTCAGTTGGAATAATAGTGAAAATATTTATACTTGTCGTGGATATCTGGTGGATATCTCCTACAGAGCTTATTTTTAGAATTTGCACAGAAAATCAAAACTGTAGAGAAATAAATCTTTATTTATTCAATCTTAATATAAAAAATATATAAATATGAATACTTCAATATCATAAAAATAGATGAATCGAGAAAAAACACAATTCAACGATTTATAATTTTTACAAAACCAACTTTAATGTAAACAACTTTGTTTTGTTGAAAACAGAGAAAACAAAAAAGAAAATTACTATATAAAGGAATGTTTTTGTGGCAATTATTCAAAAAAAAAGGGGAGAAAAACAAAGAAATTTTCCTATTAACAACTTATAAATCTATCTACAATATGATTTGTCTTTTGTGTTCTTTTTGTTGTTATTATAATTATTATTATTATTACTATTAAATTATCTCACTAACATCATCTCTTTGTTCTCGTAAAATTGTATCTAATGTTTTATAAACATTTTCCGGTAAATGGTCCAATAACATTCTGGGCATTACTTTTAATTCCATAAAATCTTCAGGTGTAGCCCAACGCATCTCATGACTGGGACCTCCAGTGCCGGCTTTTCTGTAAAATTTTTCATCATGAGAAAAAACAATTATTTTGTAATTTATTGTATTAAAAACACAATCCTTGTTCTACTTAAATAAAGAAAAAAATTTATAGGTATATGTATATATGACAACATCTTTATTATTTCCATACTGTAGTTTCCACAATTATTATAAAAAGTCATGTTTTTATCTTGTATTTCAATTGAAATATTGTTGTTCTTTATGATAGTCGACAAGGTAATCCACTATAAAGCCGTAAAAAAATCAACATCATAATAAAAACATCATTTTTTTATTACTATTATTATTATTGATAATATTTTCGTGATTATTTCTCTATTACCTTTCAGCTTTGGTCTTTTTTCTACTAATTATATGTAAAATACGTCCAGCTGTAAACAGTCTAGTCTTTGAGAATCTTCTAACACTGATATCTCTTGATAATAGAGCAGCTTCCTAGAATATAATAATGCAAAAAATTATGATTACGTAATCTCTTTTTTTTAATATAATTGAAAATAAAAAGGTTAATGTACCGTTGAAGCTGCAACTGTTGAAATTGTCCGTTGTGTACCTAATAACGGTGATCTACCTGGTGTTGTTGCTGTTTCATCCCTCCATGTTGTTTCCAAGTCACGGGATGGTACACCGAATAATGCATAACCGAAACCATTCAATAATATTCGATACTGGAAACAATCAATCAATTATAATCAAAGTCCGGATGATAATAGAGAGTTTGCGCTAGTCATACGTTAACGCTAAATCCTGATAGACTTCTCTGTTTAATAGAGTATAACGTTATCAATAGCAATGACCTGCGAAAACTCCTTATAATCTGGTCTAGCTTCAGACCACTTTGTAAATATAATTATTATAATTATTAACAAATGAATTGACTCAAAGCGAAGCCATACGATAGAACAAGCCGGAGTCCACAAATGGTGACGTCACAACAGTAGTCGGTTTAGATC
>JAZBHA010000749.1:3578-22183 GCA_037464855.1 Iselma pallidipennis
ATTATAATATAAGTAATATTGTATACATATTAGTGTACCGCCTAATGTGTAATGACGACAAAGATCGATTTGATAAAACTGATAAGACTTACAATTTATTAAGGGGAGGGGTGTGTTTCGTTTTCGTCTTTTTTGGTTTTTGTTTTTTGTTTTCGTTTCGTTTTTGATATTGAAAAGCGAAAATTGTGTCAGTGACGGCGGGCTCGTTGAGGGCGGGGATTGCACTGATTCCATGGAGGGCTCGGATTTTGTGCACTCCTCTACCCGCACTGCGAGCGTCTATTGCTCACTATTGAATATTCTAAATGATAAGTAAAGAGTTGTATGTACTATATTTGAAACAATTCCAATTATTTATTATTATTATTATTATTAATTATTATTATTATTATTATTATTAAAGAAAATTAAAAGGAAAAAATACAACTACGTATTACGTAGGTAATATACTGTTTGGCGTTTTTATTTAAATAATAAAAAAAAAAGAGAAACTAAATAAATATATATATAAAAAATTACATTAAAGTGTTTCATCTTGTTGGATTGCCCTTTATTTCTTCCTTTACGTCGACGTTAAATAAAGAGATCAAATTTTATATACTTGACCTACCTTCTAATTATTATCGTTAATTAAAAATCTTGTTTACAACCGTCATTCACAGGAAAACAGTGAAATAAAATGAAATTTTGTCAAGTTGAAACATTTATTAGATGGAAACGTATAGCCAAGCGAAAAATGGTGGATGCGCCGGGCGAAGTTGTCTATTACAGTGAACCTCCGATCCAGCGCTCCCATTTGTCCCGGCTAAAAACTGGATTGGGAGTGGCGGTGAATCGGATGGGATCGAACCGGAAGTTGACTGTATTAGCCAGTACTCAACAATTCAATTGTTAAATATTAACTCTTTATTGGTTTATTGTTAAAGATATTTTATGTACATTGGTGAGAAGTTTTTATAATTTCCTACATTCATCCTAAAGTCAACATTATTCAAAAGTATCGATCGATGATTTAAAGTTTTCAACGCCATTGATTGAGGATAAAAGGGCGTTATTTGTACTTTCGGTTTCTTTTGCAAAGGTATTCGATTACTTTTATATTCCGGAAATGGTTGGAAACAACCAGCATGACAACCTGCTTGCTAGAAATTCAATATAAACAGTTATCTTTACTCAATTATTTTATTCAAAGGATATACCAGTTTTCCAGGTCCTGTTGGTATAATTCTCCCGGGTTTAATCATTGGCATTTCTTTCAATTTTGGCCGTACATAAACTGGTCCAGGTTTATCAAAATATGGACTTGTATCGAAATAATCTTGTGTATAATGTGCACTAGTGAATGGTGGTTTATTTCTTGTAGGTTTACGATTTTTATCTTGTGATTTTGTTCCGTATCTACCATTTCTAAAAATTCCAGTTTGCTCGTTTATTTTTACGATTCCACGGTTTATAAAATTGACTTACAAGTGCTCAGGATATTTATTTAAACACGTATCAACAAATCCTGGTCCACCTTCGCGACCTGGATTTGTTATAAAATTCCTCTTTGATGGTTGACCGGGCGGTTCTGGACGACGCTTATTGCTAAAAGCTTCAATAACTCCACTGAAACAACCATAATAATCACCTGGAGTAGAATGGTATTTGGTACAACCCGCTGGTTTTAGAGGTAATTTACTAACTGGCTTAAATTTTGATGGAGGTCTACAATGTTTTGGGTAAATTTGAGGGTTCTTTTGGTAAATTTTTTGACAAAATTTACGGTTTTCTCCCACGACCTTTGATCGCTTCTTTACTGAAAATCCGCCTAAATTCATCAAAATAACCATCAGAAGTAGCACATTTAGATTTTGTTACGGGACAAATCAAATTTCGACCTAAACTTTTCGATTTTGATTGGGCTCGTATTTTTGGACTAAGATACGGCATTTCGATGAATAATCCCAGTCGTTCCAAATCATGTTTACCGTATTTTTTTGTAATTTCGTCAATGTTAGAAAATTTCATTTTTCACAACACACAAAAAAAAATTAGTACAGTTTTTTTTTGAAAGATTCTAGAAGTTTGCCACCCGGTTTCTAGGCAATAATCGATCAAACAACGCTGAGAAAGCCAATTAATTTGAAATATCTCAATTTTTCTATTTAGAACAACACCAACACCAACACAAGAAAGAATATGGTCAGTGGTAGAGAATTTCGTACCAATTTACGTAAACCGCTTTCAAATCATCCACAAAATTATCGAATAGTTCCGGCATTTACCATACAAGCATTACAAAAAAATACACGTGTTCAACCGCCACCACCATGTAACAGTATGAAAGAACGACCATTAAAAAAGACACAATTCCGTGACAGTTATCTACGTGGTGATTTACCAATTGCTCTAGAATCTAATGGTACCAGTATTTCATGGAAGGTAAAATATCTTTAATTATATTGTCCTCTAATGATTTTTATTTAAAAAGATAATCTAATTTAAGGCTGATATCTCGAAATTAGATTTCCATCATTATCTGCCATTATTTTTTGAAGGTTTATGTGAAACTGAAAATCCTTATAAATTCTTTGCTCAACAAGGTATTCATGATTTATTAGAATATGGAGGACCGAAGATTCTACCGTGTATTCCACAATTGATAATACCAATAAAAAGTAAATTATTACAATGTATCATTAATAATAATGATAATAACAATAAGGTGTGTTTTCAATTGATTCTAGGAGCTTTAAATACTCGAATTAAGTCTGTAATGTGCTCAACTTCAAAAGTTATTCAACATTTAGTGAAATCTGGAGATATGATTGGCGAAGCTCTAGTACCTTATTATAGACAAATCTTACCTGTTCTAAATATCTATAAAGAGAAAAATGGTAAACTTTATTGTATTTTATGATAACTCTAGGACAATATTTATTTATTTGTTATTATTATTTATTTTAGTAAATTGTGGTGATAATTTGGATTATAGTCAAATGCGTGGTGAAAATTTAGCCGATATAATCAATGAAACTTTAGAACTTTTAGAAAAATACGGCGGTGAGGATGCGTTTATCAATATTAAATATCTAATACCAACATATGAATCCTGTATGATGAATTAAAACTGAAATAAAAGGCAACAATAAATTTATAGGAGTATTTAATTTAAAAAACGCGCGTTTTAATAGATGGCGCACTTGTGCATCATAATTAGCCAACCCAGACTATTGTCTAGCCGTCAGACAATCACTACATGTTCGTGACTAATCGGTAAAGCCAGGAGAGGCACAAGTAGGTGTCGCAGTCCCAATTTTAAAGGCACCTACTCGACTAAAAGATTTTTTCTATAGCATCACCGCCCTCAGGTGCACTGAAAGTCGAGGAGGGATAGCAGACTTCTATTCGTGTTCAAGAAAGTCAATTCTAATCCAGAGAAACCCACAATTTTTGATTGAACGGCCAAATACTGTTATATCGAAAACTTGACGAGATGGTTTCTACGTCTGTATATGGGCCGTGTGCATCCCTACCCAAACGATGGGAAATTGCGCGATTTTTGTCACCAAAGCATTTTGGTTGGAGACGGTCTGTCCAAAACTTGAACCATCATATTTCGAACATCTAGAGGGTTCCACCAGCACTACCTATTTTGACTGTTGTTTGTATGATGAAAAAATGATACAACGATACAACGATGTTAGTCCGTCCCTGCTACACACAACATACACTGAACAGGAGGTATTGGTAGTACCCTCTAGATGTATAGGCACAGTGACGTAATTTCCCATCGTTTGTGTGGAGGGTTCAAAGGGCCCATTGTTGTTATAGTCGTAGGTTCTACACAGCATAGATGCTAGGGCATTTGCTACATACTTGAATTCCTATAGATTTCTTGTGTTATTTCTAAAAACTTTCGGTATTCTTGTTTCGCTTTTCCACGCTTCCGGCTCTGGTCGCACAAAGAAATTTTTGAACTGCAGACAGACGCTCCAACTTATTGTACGTCTTGATGATTCAGACCTAAATTGCGACGTAGTGCAGCATACATAGCACTATTTCGCTCCAAAGTATAAGGCAAAACAAGACAAAAAGTATATACATACGCGTTGGCTTACATGACAACTTATCGTTAGAACTGAATCATTAATAGCGGCGTTCGGTAAACGTTGGAGTTACTCCATGATGCGGTCGGTAATAGAGAGTGGAGTGAATAGAGCGCGCACCTTTTACTCCATCGTCGTAGATAGAGTAAAAAGTGTAAATCCGACCGAACTTTACTCTATTCGCTCCCAACCCGTTCTTTTAATCATTCACTATTTTCACTCCGTAACTGGCCCGCTCCATGACTACGCTACTCTATTCACTCTCACTCCACTCCAACTCCGTATTACGGAACGCATAATGGCGATAAGTTGGAGCGTCTGTGCCGACCTTAAGCCATACTTCCCGACCGAACATTTACGAGAATTACGAGCAGTTGTTCATTATCTGACGGCTAGACTCCCGTCGCCACTTGTCAGTCGATTTTAACCTCACTTTTTTGGCCAAAAAAATTCGATTGCATAACACAAAATTTTCGTTGGAAAATAATCGACAAAAAATGTCAAAATCTCTAAATATTCCCCAGTGTTTCCGAGCAGTAAATCAAGTTGTAAGTAACAATGCAAAACCTATTAGTACTGGTACAGTAATTGCGAAGAAATTCGTTGCCAATACACCTGCTGTACCATTGACAACGAATTCATTAGCAAAAACATTACCAATTGGTAATGTACGTATTGTTAGTGGTGCTTTCAATACACAACAACTACGATGGGCACATACTGACATTAATGTACCAGATTGGTCAGCATACCGTCGTGATAACACCAAATCACCAAATACTAAATCAACTGATCATGAAGATACACGTAAAAGTTTTACATATCTAATAGCTGGTGCTGGTACTGTGGCAAGTGCTTATGCTGCCAAAGCGGTTGTCACACAATTTGTTAGTTCGATGAGTGCATCCGCTGATGTTCTAGCTTTGGCTAAAATTGAGATCAAACTAGCTGAAATACCGGAAGGAAAATCGGTTACCTTTAAATGGAGAGGTGAGAGTCTAACTAATATCAATCAATTCGTATAATTTTATTGTTGTTTTTTTCTATTCAAAGGTAAACCATTATTTATTCGTCATCGTACAGCGGAAGAAATTGGCCAAGAGCAATCTGTACAAGTTTCATCATTACGCGATCCCCAACACGACCATGAACGTGTTCAGAAACCAGAATGGTTAATTGTTCTAGGTGTTTGTACCCATTTGGGTTGTGTACCAATTGCAAATGCTGGTGATTTTGGCGGTTATTATTGCCCATGTCACGGATCGCATTATGATGCTTCTGGTAGGATCCGTAAAGGACCAGCACCATTAAATCTAGAAGTACCCTACTATGAATTCCCAACAGAGGATACACTTATAGTAGGTTAAATGTTATATAATTTAAACAAAAAGAAAAAAACAGTAAATCAATTTAAAGTTAATTAATAAAGAAATCCACCGTGTATTTAATTGTCTCCAATCAGTTGTAAAATATTTAAATAAAAGCCGGTTTTTTTGTCGAAGTCTTCTTTTTATTTTAAAAATTAACAAAAACTAAATAATTAAACTAGTCACAAAGTCTTCAATTAATTTCTTGCAATTAGAGGTGACTCCGTTCTCTTTGGATTCGCATACTGTAGGCTCTCGAGACTAAATTCCAGGAATCCATATACCGATCCATACACATGGCCACACATTTCTATTCCAACAAAAATATAAAAGCAACATAAATAGGATTATGGTGTGATTTTGTTGTCAAACCTGTTCAGAACTATCTAGTGATGTTCCTGGCTTATTTACACATTTTTTAAAACACTTTTCCGTCATTTTCTGAAAAAGAAACCAACCTTCGGGACCTACTTTTAGAAAATCAAAATATATACAAGTTACCGTTAATAGTTCTTGTGCATTTGCAACAGCTATTTGTTGTTTAACTTGGTCCATAAGTTCATCTTTCTGTGAACTTGTTAAACTGTTCGATAATGAATCCATTTAAGAAAAATTTGGAAAATCTTCCAATTTAAACCAAAAAATTAACCTTTCCGACTGAAATCTAACCTCAAAAAGAACGTGACATTACGCCATGATTGTTAATAGCGCCATCTATTATTGCAATCCGGAACTAATGCAACTATAGTATAAACGCCATCTATTATCGCAATCAATGCAATTACAGTATAAACGCCATCTAGTGGTGGTTGCAAATTTTGTTGACTTGTCTCCGACATTGAATAAAAACAAGATTTTTAGACAAAAAAAAACTTTAATCACATATAATGCAATAATTCCATACATGTTAGTATAATATCGCTAACACATACCCATGATTCAACATGTGTTCATTTTTTTGTGTTTTATATATATATATATATATATATATAGGTATAATAAATGCTGCAAATTCACCTTTTTTTTTTAACCTACGAAATGACCGCAATTGCATTTATCATTGGAAAGAGAACAGAAACTTATGACAATTATAAAAACAAAATGAACAATAATTAATTAATAAATGATTGATAGGATTTGTTTCTTTTTAATTTTTTTTTTTTATGTTTTATTATTATTCATTAGTACCACCCCCGGGACGCATACAATTTTCATCAATATTTCATTTTATTTTATTTCTTGCTGGGTCCAGGGGGCTGTAATGGTTTGCCGAGATCTTTTCCACGTAATTTTAAACCAATTGCTTTTTCAATTTTACCAATAATTATATTATTCGGTATACCACGACCAGCTTCATAATCGGTAATGACTTGTGGTTTTTCATTGATTTTTGTTGCTAAATCTTTCTGACTGAAACCTTTTGCTTGTCTACCTTGTTGTATAATTTTACCAACATCCAATGAGATGGTTTCATGTTTTAATTCTTCAGTTTCACGGTCTAATTTTGCCGTATTCTTTGTGGCAACATGTTGTTTATTACTACCAGCACCCCCTGGAATATTGCACACAAATATTAAATATAATGATCGATAATAATTAATTAAAATATGTATGTATTCTAGAAATTTCTAGGTAATGACTCTTACATTTTAATTGTGTCTCAATTTGAGCACCTTGACGACGTGCTGCATTTATGGCTTGTTCAGTTTTCATCGTTGATGCCTTTGGGGCACGTTTTTTTAAAACCGTCACCGTATCCCAGTCGGACATTCTGGTTGTTTTATTACGAAATTTACGTTGTTTCTGCACTTGGTGAGATAAGAGCCGAAAAAATTTTTTTAGGAAAATCAACAACACACAACACGGAAGAAAAGTCGCGACATCTACAAGTCAAAGGATGAACTGAATTGTAATGAGGCGCTAAATTCAAATCTAACAGGTGGAGAATTGTCCACCACAGATCATTGTACGTTTTTTTAATCATTCTTACAATCAGTGGCGTAACGTCAGATTAAAAGCCGGGAAGCAGAAATTCAAAAAGGCCCTCGATCTCGGTTTTACATTAATAGTTTTGATCGCTCGTCTTTTAACACAACAGAAAAATAAAGGGGCGATCACGGGTGGTCAACGAATTTTTTCTGGTAATTTTGTTCTTTTTTGGGTTTGATTAATGGGCTAATAATAGATACATTTTTGATAAGATTCTAAAAAGGCATAAAAAGCACCATTTATTTTGGTGGATAGCATTGACCCACCGCGGCTTCTGAACGGTTTGTCTTTATCGTGTGAAGGCCTTACTTTTCAGGGGCTGTGGTGGTCATATAAGTCAACCAAGTTAAAAACCAACACCAGCACATTATCGCTAGATGCATTTTGAAGCCACCTATATGACTGCTATAATGCTATGATGGCTCCAGTTGATACACTATAGCCGCAAGCTTTTCAAGGATTGGTGGACAACGCCGACCCACCGCGGCCATATAAAAAATTTCCTGACTAACTATTGTAGATGGTGGACTATTATAGTTAAACCCACCATGGCACTTTAGTGTTAAGTCTCGTCGGCCGAATAAGTGAAAAGTTTCTTCGTGCCTCTTGGTAGTTGTGTCACCCATATGGACAATCCACGACCCGCCCCTTCTGTTGCTCCGGCCCTAATCCATGTCAGCGAAGTGTGTCTGATTCATGGTGGTAGAAAACATGTTGTGTTCTACCAATTCACATTAAGTCGACTCGGAGACAGGAGGATAATTTAGTCCCCCGAACTAGGAAAGGTGCATAATTTGGCCCCTGCAGTGGCGGATCTAGGCATTTAAGGGCTTGAAACTTATGTTCTTTGAAGGCATTGAAGCTTATCTTTTAAAGGGGCCCTTGTACACCAAAAGAAAGACAGATTGTATTACAAAGCTTAGACTTCATAGGGGCCTGAAACTTAATCAACTCGATTAACTTGTTTTTTTTAACCATCATTCTACCAATATCATTGATACGCGAGCTAATACGAGTACTACATAGTCACTATTTTTGGTTCACTCTTGCCAAGAATGCCTTTCCCCTTGCTTTGGCTTATTATTTCTAAATTCTACTTTATTATAACTAGGCGCTAGGGGTCCCGAAGCTTAAGCTTTATAACCTTCACTCATTTCACTATAGATCCGCCCTTGGGTCCCCGAACTGGGAGAGGTTGCCCATGGCTTGTTTAATATAATATACATACTTTGATTATCGTTCTTGGGAAACTGGGGGAACTGGGACTTACATATACTCGTATGTAACACGTAGTAGCGAACATGTTAAAGAACCAATTAATGAAACAGATAACGAGTTAATAATAAATATGATATATAAATAATAGATATGATTTTCTATTTTTTTAGTGTTCATACAAAATCCTCTTTTATTGTTCTCCTTCAACTGGTATTCATTAGTAATTGTTTACCGATCTAATTTTCTGGCATGGTACCAGGAAATAATTTTAAAGATTTTCCGATGGTGCGTGATCTTGTCAAATTAATGGATTCTTGTATACCATGGAAACGACGACTTATAGATATAGTTTTAGCCAATAAGTTTATTGAAATTCGCAATATATATCTAATAAAATTCAATTCACGTTAGTTAGAAAACAATCAACGTTTCCACCATAAACAACTCAATTGAGAAATATTTTAAAAAAATAATAAATTAATAAATAAATAGTAAGTAAGCTCAACAATGGCAAATGAGGAAGATTTTAATAAGGTCAGTAATTTTTGCGGCTAATTTCCAGTAATAATTAATTATTAAAACACAAAACTCAACTATTTCTATTACTTAAGAGAATAGTTAATATAAATCTAAACTGCTTTTACAAAGAATTTGAATTATTTGTAATTTGCACACAAATTGTTTCAAAATTTCCACCTCAAGATTTAAAAAAATTTCAATTTATTAACTGCTGCACATTCCTATGCTTAAGTTAAGGTGAATATCGACCAAACAATTTCCCTATTGTGTTTGTAAAAAACCTGCAAATCTCTGTTTTATTATTCGCAAATTACTCAAAAATATGTCGGAAAATGATCGAACTCGCCCAAAATTGACGGTATTAGCAACTACCATCACAATGGCAAATCAGACCTTTACCAACAACGAAAAAAGCCCGGTGAGTAGATATATTTAGAAAACAAGAAAAACAAATGATGAATATCTAGCCAAATTTTTCTACCAAATACTTAAATTTGTAAATAGAATTTTTTCTTATTTAAAAATAAAATAAAATCAACCGGAAACGAGCTAATTCCTGATTTCAATCAACCCGTACCAGGAACGTACTTTGAGAATTACCACAACTATAACAACAACAGTAATGTAATATCGCACTTACCGCACAGAATTAAATTTAAATACGACGACACGAGAATGTGAGAGAGATTGCGTGTCTGTTTAGTGATATTTAGAACAATTCTAATAATGTTTCAAAGAGATTCCATCAAGAGGTGGTAGTAGTTTTGTAATTTTCGTCGCGTAATCAACAAAAATGTTCGTGTACGGTCCACATGATGGAAATTCGAGCACTGATAGTGATGATGATGATGATTCTGAAAACGATCCTGAAATTCTTTTAGCGGTTCGTTTTCGTAAATCTAAAGGGCTTATTCTGTAATGTAGAATTGCAATCGAAATTATCCTCTGTAGTGCCAAATTTCTAGTTTTTCGCTTGTGATTTTCATTCCAGAGACGTCGTGAAGAATGCGAACGAAAAGCCCGCCGTGGGGAGATGGATCCCCGTTTAGAATTCACATTTCAACTTCTAATAGATGCTACCGGATTACCACGACACGAAATCATGGACCATGTCTTTGAAGGCGATATGGTAACTTTTCGATAAGTCAATGTTTCGGATAATTGACGTATTGGAAATTTTTTTGTAGCTGGATGAAATTAATAAATTATTTCTACCACATATGAAAACTAAATTGATGTGGTTTTATCAAGATATGGAAGAAACTGAACCGGAACCAGTGGTAATAAAACCAAGCACTAGTCGACAATTACAATCAAGTTTAAGTCGTCTCAATATATTCCCACCTATGCCACCACCACCACAACAACAACCCCAGCAGCAACAATCGACAGTTATGAAAAAGAAATTGTTTCTAACAGATGGTTGGCAAGTACCATTAACAGGATTATGTGTTTATATTTTTCGGACGAATACCAGTAAACAATTACCAGAGGAAGGATTCCAAAAGGTTTGGTATTTTTCGTGTAATTCATGATTTCTGCGTGGTTATCAATAATAAAATATCAACTTTAGGATTTATATTGTGGGATAATTGATGCTGAAAAAATCGGTCTCGTTACAACAATTGAACGTATAATAGAACACGTATTTATGGAAGCTTTAGCACATCCCAGTCCCGATTGTGAAGATGATACATTAAATTATCCAATTATCAAAAAACAATTATTACCATCATTGAGATCATTCTGTAGTGCATTGAAAGTATGTGAAGAAGTATGTAATGAAAAGAACATATTCGATGATAATCAAGTATTACCAATGAAAATACAAACATTAGATGATGCAAAAACAATCATTAAACAACCGGATAATATCAATTTCTTAGAACAACGTGTTATCAATTGGTGTAAACAATTATCGGAGATTTTGAAAGAAAGCGAACAAATCCGTTGTGAGAATGATCGGTCTGGACCACAAGATGAATTAGAATATTGGAAGAAACGTGGTGCGAAATTTTCACAAATTATCAATTATTTACAATCGAATGATGTACAGATGACGGTGATGTGTTTGAAATTGGCTAAATCGAAGATTTTAAAAGAATGGAGAGAAACCGATAAGAAAATCACGATTTGTTATAATGAAGCGAAAGACAATGCGAAATACGTACAAGCATTAGAGAAGAATTGTCATTCATTATATTTGGATAATCCGATCAAGATGCGCGATAATATTTTAGGGTTATTACAGACGGTACGTTTAATTCACAGTATTTCCCAGTTTTACAACACATCCGAACGGACTTCATCCCTAATGGTTAAAGTAAGTAAACGCTTGTTTTTCAGCTAACAGTAGCATACAATTTGTTGATGATTATTCAGATTTGAATGAAACATCAGTGGTTGTATTTTCTATTTTTTGGGGGGCAACGTTTCATCACCGTGTGATAACTTCTTCAGGGCATGGAAAATATAACCACTGGTGTTTCACTGAAATCATCAACAAATCATAACTAGGATGAAAATAATCATAAACAATACGTAGCATAAAATGTTTTCCAAAAATTCTAGATTACAAATCAAATGATCGAGAGTTGTAAAGATTACATTACATGTCGCGGTACGCAAACAATCTGGACGCAAGATCGAAATAAAATCAAAGAACATCTAATCCAATGCATATTTTTGAATAAAGTCTACAAGAAAATCTATTTAATTGTTAAAAATCAAGAATTGACACCCGCACAACAACCATTCAATTTTTCCGAAAATTATGTTTTCGGTAAATTCGATTTGTTCTGTCGACGTTTAAATAAAATTATCGCCACATTCGATTTAATCGATGATTATAATAATTTATTCCAACGTAGAGTTGAAGGTCTACTACTGGGAGATGGTAATTTTACCGGAATTTGGTAATTAATTCGAATTAGTTGTTAATTTTTTTTTGTGTAAAGCTTTGGAGGAGGCTCTTCAAAATTTCAATGAAATCAAATCGATCGTCATGAATAAAACGTACGATTATTTAGATCAACGTAATACAAGTTTTGATAAGGATTTTAAATTGTTTTTGACACGTATTGATGAATTAAAGAAGAACATTGGGGAGACGATAGAGAGGAATTTTGATAGTGTCTGGGAGACGGCGCAAGGGATCCGATTCTTGCCACGATTTGAAAAAGTTCTCTCCCGTTTTGTTATTTTTAGGTAGGGTGACCAACTCTCCCGATTTTCCCGGGACTGTCCCGGTTTAAGTACTGAAAGAATTTGTGGGCTTGTAAGTCCTGAGGAAACCACCAATAAAGGGGCGAAACGTCGGCTTAAACACTAGTGTTTGATTTGTTATTCTTTTAACCCATATTTTTAGTTGTTTAGCTTTTGCCACCAAAAAATTATCGACAAAAAAGCAAACTGGTAAAGACTAGAGTGCCCCATATGCCCTCGTGTCCCTCATGGAAAAGTTGGTCACCCTATTTTTGGGTAATTTTTATTGAATTGGTATTTGATTGTAGGTAAGTGAAAAGATCCCATTGACGTCAATGGATATTAAATATGATCGTATAATAAAATTTAGTGAGAAAGAAGTTGAACGTATTATAAAAATGTATAAAAAACAAAAAGACGATCCACCTGTTCCGAGAATGTTCCCACCGATAGCTGGCCGTATAAAATGGTCACGTTCATTATTAATACATTTAACTGAAATAATAACAAATATAATAAATCATCCAATATTGAAAAATTTACCAACAACCATTGAATTAACAAAAAAATTCAATATCGCCGAACAAACATTAAAAACTTACGAAACTGATATGGTAGCCATATGGATGAATCAACATATAAACGATATTGATTTATGTTTAAAACAATCATTAATTTGCGTTAGTCAAGAACAACAACAACGTCTTCGTGTTAATTTACATCCAACAATACCATTACTGATACGTGAAACTGATATTATGGTAAAGATGGATTTACCAATACCGATAATAGCATTAACACTGTACACGAAAAATGAACATTTCTTTCTGATTGAAGATTATATCAAGTTTCTATTAAATGATTTATTGAAAAGTGTTAAATCAGTTAAATTGGAAATACGTCCATTATTTCTACCGCATCTAATTAAATTGATGAATATCATTGCACCGGGTTTGAAAGAATTAACATGGGTGTCGACGAATTGGAAAGAATTCGTTGATAAAGGCAACGAATCAGTGCAAAATTTTAAAATTCTGGTAATATTTAGCGGACCGGTTGGGTGTTCATTCTATGACTGTGCCGCTGACACCAATGAAAATACAGTCAACCCCCGATTCGGCGCCACTTTTGTCAACCGCCCATAAAACTGTAAGAACAAAGTGCCCCGTATAATAGTGATATATTCAATTCACCTCCATCCCTGCGTTGGCGCCAGTTTTTGAGTCGAGACAAATGGGGGCGCCGAATCGGAGGTTGACTGTATTTAGCGTGTTTTGAAGCTTTATTGTATTACAAGTTTGTATAAAATACTGTCTAATTAACACTGCAAACAAATCCGTTAGTTTATTGCAAAGAAATTGCAATTTAAATAGAGTTGCAAAAATGGTGGATGCGCCGGGCGACTTTCCAGACCTTGCATTTTCCATTAGTTTTAAATCAGCCCAGTTGCTCTAACACGTGGTTTCTTGGCTTTGGCACCTTAGAAATAAACACCCTATTGTCTGCCCTTCAAAAAGTGTAAGATTATTATTGCAACTCAATTTTTAGATCGACCGTGTCCATGATATTTACGATAATCGTGTCCTGTATGTGTTGACAACAATGCAACAAATCCAATTAGTTGCACTACCATGCACTAATGAACAATGGACAATGGAGGAATTCTTTGAGAAATTATCGGAAATTTGTCGACATGGAGCTGATGAATTGCATAAAAGAAGTTTAATGGTTGAAGAGGCAGTTGAAGAGATTCTAACATTAGCTAGAAAACCATTGGAACAGGATGAGAATTTCTTTGAAGAAGGTTAACAGTTCAATTTTCTTTTATAGTTTTTCCGTTAAATTCTCAAATTTCTAGAAACGGCTGAGAAACCAAATGATCCTGATAATACGAATCAACAACAACAACCACCACAATCTGATTGGAGTTTAGTCTATGAATGTTTTGAAAGTCCACATTTATTGCTTAATGAAAATATGGCAAAAGCAATGAAGAATTTAGTCCACGGTGTTGTCGGTGAGATGAGACGCTACTATACCCGAAAAGTTGTAGATGTTCTAGTACGTGTTACACGGCAATCATTAGATATTCTCAGGAGAAAGATTTCGCTAGAATGTAACCTTTGTTTTTTTCTTTGTTTGTCCTGCAAAAATTACCGGTTTTTTTATGGCATTTTAGATCAAGAAAATCGGACTCCTATATTTATATTAAACTCAGTACTTTTAATACCGAAAGTTTCAATTGAACCAAATTTAGACGAAGTTCAAGACATGTTAATACAAGCAGGGAGGACTGTGACTTCAGTGGCTAAATGTGTAGGACAATGGACCGGTGGACAAGCCCAGGTGAGGCAATTCTTATACAAAACTTAATCTTTACGACACAATTTGAAAACGAAATGAATAAAATACAATTGAGAATAAAAAAAAAATAAAATAATAAATTATTATGAATTGTAATGAAGCTTCAAGGAGACAGTTGTACAAGTTTTAAAAAACAAGTAAGTAAGAGCACTTATTAGATTAGCAATAAACTTCTACAACTGTTCAATTATTATTTGTTTATATTATAAAAAACTTGTATTAATTAAAATTTGTTTTTTCACCATTTTCACAACACAAAAAACGCAACAAAACACAAAAATTTCACTGTGTAAATATTCCACATTGTCTCGATATTGAAATTTTTCCACACAACACATAAACATATATACACCTCAAAAAATATCTCTACACTGATAAAAACAACACAAATCGCATGCGGCTTTCACCATCCCTCTCAGCCAGTAGATGGAAAGCAATCAGCATGGAAAAAATTAACTGGTTCGAAAAAAAACAACTTATTGGATATTGTAACACGTTCTAAACTTAATCAGAAACTGACTACAACAACAATGGCAAGACAGAATCTAGTTGAAGATTTGAAAGTACGTCGTCGACGATTGTATCGTCTCAGTACCGATGAGAAACCAAAATTCAATTATCAACAACGTAATTTCTATGGACACATCATGGACAATAAAGATATCATTAAAATGTTATCATTATTATCGACTTGTATGAATGATATGAAACAAGAAATACAACAATTTATGAAACATTGGCGTCCATATAGTATTTTATGGAAAAATGAGAAGTCGCAACGGGAAATGTTGACTTCGACATTATTAGAATTTGAAACGTTATTAAGTAAACATGACGAATTAAATGAGAGATTATCAACCGAACCGGATATTGTGATTATTGGGAATTGTTTAGCAATTTCTACTAAAAATCTGAAATTTGGTTTAATCACCGAAATCAAATCATGTACACACAGGTAGAATTTTTAATTAAAAAAAAAGTTATTATTGAATGCAGTAAAAATTTTGGTAAATCATTAACAGAATAGGTCAGGCTATGAAGAAGAAATATAAACGTGAAATGGACTATGTTTATGCTGTTGTCAGTGATATGGAACGTAAATTAGAGAAAACCATTCGTGATTTAGACGATGTACGGATGATAATGGATACATTGAAGAAAATCCGTGAACAAGAAGTCGATATGGAGTTAAGAATTGAACCTATTGAAGTAGAGATTAATTGTCAAATTATACCGGGTGTCCGATCACAGACATAAAGCGGCTGTAATTTTGTTATTTGTAAGGCAATCGAAAACAAAGTTTTAAAGTTTCATAGGATCACGATCCAGGCTATGTTCGAATAAAAATCCACGCAAACTAAAGCGGGACTACGAGATTAAATTAGATTAGACTACTGGCGTTGTCTGGCTATTCAGTCTTTCTAAACTGGGACCATTCTTGATCTATTACTCGTATATACCCTGCTATCTTTTGGTATCCCAAGAACCATATCTTCTTTGCGAAGTTGATTATCTCTCACTTCGGCAGACGACAGAGCCACGTCGCCCTAGTTAGTGAGTCTTGTGCGAGATCACATTTGCATAGTAATACATGTTCGGAGGTTTCATCTTCATTTTCCAATCCTATGGGAACGGGATCGATCGCAATGCGGGACAAGAGCTTGTGGCGCGATATGGAAGCACACACAGCTGCGGTAATTCGCTTCCATATCCCGCCACAGTTTCTTGTCCCGGATCGAGTTCGCCCCCGTTCCCGTTCCGACAGTCCCGCATTGGTTTGAGTAGACCTTAAAGAGAAAACTTTCTACTTAAAAATCTGCAAAAAAAAACTATTTTTCGCAATTTCTCAGAAAAGGCATTTGTTTCGTTTTATGTCTTAGGCCTGACACCCTGTATAAAAATAATAATGCCAATGATAATAAAACACTTTCTAGGACGCTTTTAATGTTTTAAATCGTCACCATATTGTAATTGAACGTGAAATAATAGAACAAGTTGATAATTTACGTTATACATGGAATCAATTACTTGAAAAAGCACAGAGAGTGCATGTAAATCTACTTGAGATGCAACCACAATTCCAAGATGACTTAAAACGAAATTTAGAGAAATTCCATCGTGACAAAATTGATTATTGTGAAGAATATAGAACGATAGGACCAATGCAACCGGGTCTAACACCACGCGAAGCTTCTGATCGCTTAATTCTATTTCAAGTAATTGTTTTTTTTTTCTAAATTGATAAGATTTTAAGGTTTTCTATTTTGGATTTTTGTTTTTAGAACCGTTTTGATGGTATGTGGCGTCGTTTACAAACCTATCAAAACGGTGAAGAATTATTCGGTTTACCAACAACCGATTATCCTGAATTAGGACAAATTCGAAAAGAATTAAATTTATTGCAAAAATTATATAAATTATATAATGATGTTATCGATCGTGTTACCAGTTATTATGATATACCATGGTCATCGGTGAATATTGAAGAAATTAATAATGAATTAATGGAATTTCAAAATCGTTGTCGTAAATTACCGAAAGGTTTAAAAGAATGGCCGGCATTTTTTGCATTGAAAAAAACCATCGATGATTTCAATGATATGTGTCCGTTATTGGAATTGATGGCGAATAAAGCAATGAAACCGAGACATTGGCAAAGAATTATGGATTCATTAAAGTATACATTTGAATTGGAAAGTGAAGATTTTTGTTTGAAGAATATTTTAGAAGCACCGCTACTTCAACACAAAGAAGACATAGAGGTAAGTCAATCTTTTTCAGTTTGTCTTCGATACCGTGTTTTTACTATATTCACTGTGAAATAGTGGATTTTTTAGTTTATTTAGTAAAAGGTTTAAAAAACAAGCGTAAAATGGTGGAGGCGCCGGGTGAACTCCAACTCTTCTGTATACATTCGAGTTCCATTTTCTCGGTCGATTTTATTTTGAAAATTCCCTGAAAATACAGGATGGCTACTGAGCAAATATACCTTTTTGTATATGAATTTTGCATTATTTTGCTGATCATTTTCAGTATTTTGGCAACTGCTGAACTTCTCATGTGAATTTTGCAGGATATCTGCATATCAGCAATGAAAGAGAAAGATATTGAAGCAAAACTGCGTCAAGTAACCAACGAATGGTCAGTCCATGAATTAACATTTATGACATTCAATAATCGCGGAGAGTTACTGTTGCGAGGCGATACAACAGCTGAAACAATCGGTCAATTAGAAGACAGTCTAATGGTATTAGGTTCACTATTATCGAATCGTTATAATGCACCGTTCCGCAAACAAATCCAACAATGGGTCACTGATTTATCCAACACAAACGAAATCTTAGAACGTTGGTTATTAGTACAGAATATGTGGGTATATTTAGAAGCCGTATTTGTTGGTGGCGATATAGCCAAACAACTACCAAAAGAAGCAAAACGTTTCTCAAAAATCGATAAATCCTGGCAAAAGATCATGCAACGTGCCCATGAAACACCCGGTGTGGTTTCATGTTGTGTTGGTGATGATATGTTGAAACAACTTCTACCACATTTACAAGAACAATTAGAATTATGTCAGAAATCGTTAAGTGGTTATCTAGAACGGAAACGTATGATGTTCCCGAGATTCTTCTTTGTATCCGATCCAGCATTATTAGAAATCTTAGGACAAGCCTCTGATTCGCATACAATCCAAAATCATCTATTATCGATATTCGATAATACCAGATGGGTGAAATTTCACGATATTGAATATAATAAAATCATGGCAATTATATCGTCAGAAGGTGAAGTTATCGTTTTAGAGAAATCGGTACGAGCTGAAGGTAGTGTTGAAATATGGCTGAATCAATTA
>JAZBHA010000749.1:22274-35524 GCA_037464855.1 Iselma pallidipennis
AAGATGCCAGCACAAGTTGGTTTATTAGGTTTACAAATGATATGGACCAGAGATGCTGAATTGGCATTAAGTCAAGCACGGCATGAAAAGAAAATCATGCCAGATACAAATAATAAATTTCTAGAATTATTGAATACATTAATTGATCAAACAACACGTGATTTAACGAAAATTGAACGTACAAAATTTGAAACTTTGATAACAATACATGTCCATCAACGCGACATTTTTGATACGTTATGTCGTTTAAATATCCGTCATATCAATGATTTCGAATGGTTGAAACAATGCCGTTTCTATTTCCGTGAAGAACCCGATAAAACGTTTATTATAATCACAGATGTTACATTTACTTATCAAAATGAATATTTAGGATGTACTGATCGTTTAGTGATAACACCGTTAACAGATCGTTGTTATATAACACTGGCACAAGCACTAATAATGAGTATGGGTGGTGCACCGTGCGGTCCAGCTGGTACTGGTAAAACAGAGACTGTTAAAGATATGGGCAAAACATTAGCTAAATATGTGGTTGTATTCAATTGTTCTGATCAAATGGATTATCGAGGGTTAGGTAGAATTTATAAAGGTTTAGCACAATCCGGTTCATGGGGTTGTTTTGATGAATTCAATCGAATTGAATTGCCAGTATTATCAGTGGCTGCACAACAAGTTGCCGTTGTCTTGGCTAGTAAACGGGAAAAACGGAAAACGTTCCAATTTACTGATGGTGATTATATTGAAATGTGCCCGGAATTTGGAATATTTATCACTATGGTAATTGGACGAAAATAATGGGCGCGTTCAGAGCGGCTGAGAACGGCAGCGGTATACGCTGAGATCGCGACATCTCTACTACCGTTCAATGTAGTGCGGTAAAGTCGCTCTCAGCCGCTAAGTGCCATTGAACACGCCCATTGATTAACTGTAGAAATAGACGATTTAATTTTTGTGTTTACAGAATCCCGGTTATGCTGGTCGTAAAGAATTACCGGAAAATTTAAAAATCCAATTTCGTACCGTTGCAATGATGGTACCAGACCGGCAAATAATTATCCGTGTAAAACTAGCCAGTTGTGGATTTTTAGAAAATATCACACTAGCACGTAAATTTTACACATTATATAAATTGTGCGAAGAACAATTAACAAAACAAGTACATTATGATTTCGGTTTAAGAAATATCTTATCAGTTTTGCGTAGTTTAGGTACAGCAAAACGGATCAATAATAAAGATACAGAAAGTACAATTGTAATGAGAGTATTACGTGATATGAATTTATCGAAATTAATCGATGAAGATGAACCGTTATTTATGTCACTAGTTGCTGATCTATTCCCAAATCAACAATTAGAGAAGACCATTTATAACGAACTGGAAACAGCGATACAGGAACAAGTCGATAAAGATGGTTTAATTAATCATCCATCATGGCAATTGAAATTAATACAATTATATGAAACACAAAGAGTCCGACATGGTATTATGACATTGGGACCAACTGGTGCTGGGAAAACTACATGTATTCAAATTTTAATGAAAGCTCTCACACAAATGGGCCAGCCGCATCGGTAACGCAATCTTTACCACTTAAATTTTGATTTACTTGTGATCGGTTTCTGAGGATGGTTGTGTAGTAACCGAAACCGGTTTTTGAAGATGACTAGCTAATACTCGAAACCGGTCACAAGGTAATACCGATTTAATTAACGAAATTCTATTAATTCGGCTTGTAGAGAGATGAGGATGAATCCGAAAGCAATAACAGCAGCTCAGATGTTTGGTCGTTTAGATGTTGCAACCAACGATTGGACTGATGGGATATTTTCAGCATTATGGCGGAAAACATTAAAAATTAAAACCAATGAGAATATTTGGTTGGTTTTAGATGGTCCAGTTGATAGTATATGGATAGAGAATTTAAATAGTGTCCTAGATGATAATAAAACATTAACATTGGCAAATGGTGACCGTTTATCAATGGCACCGAATTGTAAAGTTATCTTTGAACCGCACAATATTGATAATGCATCACCGGCGACTGTATCACGTAACGGGATGGTATATATGAGTTCATCTGGCTTAAATTGGGAGCCTGTTGTTGCGGCATGGTTAAAAAAACGTACACAATCCGAACAAGAAATCTTCCACAATATATTCAATGAAACATTTAATACGATTTATAATTGGTGTACACAGAATCTATATTTAGTTATTGATGTTTTACAATGTAATCTCATATTACAAATGTTAAAATTATTGGAAGGTTTAATACCAACAACAAATGAAGACATTGATAAGGAAATATCTGGTTCAAAATCGGATCAAGGTGACGATGATGATAATCCAGTAGAGACACAACGATCAGAGATCGAAAATTATAAATTTACACCGGAACATTTACGAAAATTGTACGTTTTTGCTTTGGTTTGGAGTCTGGGTGCATTCTTTGAAACCGAAGATCGTCAGAAATTCGATTACTATTTAAAAAAGAATTTTTCGCAATCATTAGATTTACCAACAACAACAAATCAAACAACAATTTTTGATTATGTTGTTGATACACTTGGTGAATGGGTATTATGGGATACAATGGTCACCAATTATAATTACCCTGAATTGATAACGCCCGAATTTTCAACAATATTGATACCAATTCCGGATAATGTACGTATAAACTTTTTAATTGATACAATAGCTAAACAAGAAAAAGCTGTATTATTGATTGGTGAACCGGGTACAGCAAAAACTGTTATGATAAAATCATATTTAAAAAATCGTAATTCCGATATTTATTTGAATCGTTCATTTAATTTTTCTAATGTAACATCACCATATCAATTCCAAAAAACGATAGAAAGTTATGTGGAGAAACGTATGGGTAACACATTTGGACCACCGAATGCCAAAAAAATGATCATTTTTATTGATGATATAAACTTACCGGAAATCAATTGTTGGGGTGATCAAGTGACGAATGAAATTGTCCGCCAAACCATGGATATGGGTGGTTTTTATAGTTTAGAGAAACCCGGTGAATTTACAACAATTGTTGATGTGCAATTTGTTGCCGCCATGGGTCAACCTGGTGGTGGTCGTAATGATATACCATCAAGATTAAAACGACAATTTTGTATTTTCAATTGCCCATTACCATCAGATTCATCGATTGATAAGATTTTCCAAGTAATCGCACAAGGTCATTATAATGTAAAACGTGGTTTTACATTAGAAGTACGGAATTTAATTAAACGATTAGTACCATTGACGCGATTATTATGGAAATATACCCGATCGAAATTGTTACCAACACCAGCAAAATTCCATTATGTTTTCAGTTTAAGAGATCTATCGCGTATATGGCAAGGTATGGTCGGTACTTTATCAACAGTAATTGAATCCGAAAAATATCTAATGTTATTATGGAAACATGAATGTATTCGTGTATTTTCGGATCGTTTCACTGAAGAAAACGATAAATCATGGTTCAATACAGAAATATATCGTTTAATCGAATCAGAATTAGGTGACAATTACAAAGAACAATGTGAAGAGAATCCGGTATTTGTGGATTTTATGCGCGATGCTCCCGAACCAACTGGTGAAGAGAATGAAGATGCAGATATGGAATTACCGAAAGTTTATGAGCCTGTTTTCGATCAACAAGAACTAAAAGAACGTTTGGAAATGTTTTTGGTACAATTTAATGAGATGGTACGTGGTGCCGGTATGGATCTAGTATTCTTCCCGGACGCTATGCTACATTTAGTGAAAATCTCCAGAGTTATCCGACATCCTAGAGGCAATGTTATGTTAATTGGTGTCGGTGGTAGTGGTAAACAGTCATTAACGAAATTATCATCATTTATAGCCGGCTATAAAACGTATCAAATAACATTGACACGATCATATAATATCACGAATTTTTTGGAAGACTTGAAAGTTCTATATCGTTCGTGTGGTTGTCAAAATAAAGGTACCACATTCATATTTACCGATTTAGATATAAAAGAAGAAGGTTTTCTGGAGTACTTGAACAATATCTTATCATCTGGTGTAATAACGAACCTATTTACAAAAGATGAACAAGCTGAAATAATACAAGAGATAACACCGATAATGAAACGTGAAAATCCGAAACGATTAATTAACAATGAAATTGTTATGGACTATTTTATGAATCGTACATGTCAAAATTTACATATTGTTTTTTGTTTTTCACCAGTCGGTGAGAAATTCCGGAATCGCGCCTTAAGATTCCCGGCATTAGTATCGGGATGTACATTGGATTGGTTCCAACCATGGCCGAAAGTTGCATTAATTTCAGTTGCTAAACATTTTCTATCAAATTTCCAAATTGCATGTACGAAACACGTTAAAAACGAACTGGTTTCAGCACTTGGTTCCATACAGGATATTGTTGCAACAACATCTTTAGAATATTTCAACAGGTAAAGTCTGTTCATACAAACATGAACTAAATGGTCATAAAATTTCGAACTAGTACGAACACTCATTATTGTACATATCTTGTTCGACCCCTGTCACACGGCCAAAATAAACTGTAATTTAACCAAGATCGCAATTATCTTGGTTCTCAATTTGCCGTGTGACAGCACACAATATGCAATTAATGAGCAGTAAAACTTTATTTAGTAAATTGGCTGTTCAGCACTCTATTTAGCTAAATTATACCCACTACGCATGCGCGGCATCTAACAGTACGGCTTCCATCAGCTGATTGTTCAAGATACATACACAGCATACGCATGACGGTCTACGCCTTGCGCGTGCGCTGATTGTAATTGTGAAACTCCCGTGTGTCAGGGTTCAATTTACCAATATTACAATTTGTATTGACCTTGTCGTTAAATTACAATTTATTTTGGCCGTGTGACAAGGGTCTAAACGCACATATAAGACTAGGTTCTTTTCAATGAAGTATAGCGATTCAAGTTAAGTTATACGTTCCGTACAAACGATGGTGCAGAGCAGATATTTAGAAAGAGATTGGGTAAAAGCGTATGTCTGAACCAGTGGTGGTGGTGGTAACCACTGACCGCCCGCCTTCCAAAAATACCAACGTTTTGGTTCGTATACATGTTTTATGACCATTTAGGTCATATTTTGATGAACAGACTTTAAATACAATTTCGTTTGTTTGTCGATTGATTGTTGTTTTTGATGTAAAACTTCTAGATTTCGCCGAACTAGTCACGTTACACCGAAATCTTATTTAAATTTCATAGCTGGCTATAAAGTCATTTATAACAATAAACAAAAAGAATTAAATGATGGTGCATTACGTATGGATACTGGTTTGGAAAAACTAGCAGAAGCTTCATCATCTGTATTACTATTGAAAAAAGAGTTAGCTACAATGGAACAGGAATTAGTTGAAGCTTCGAAAAATGCCGAACAAGTACTAACTGAAGTGACAGAACGTGCAATGCAAGCTGAAATTGTTAAAAATCAAGTACAAAAAGTTAAAGAGAAAGCTGAAATTCTAGTCTCATCGATTGCTGATGAGAAAGCATTAGCTGAAGAGAAACTAGAAGCTGCCAAGCCGGCATTAGAAGAAGCCGAAGCTGCTTTGAACACAATCAAACCGGCCCATATTGGTAAAGATTTTAAAAATATACGGTTTTGAAGATATGCCTGACACACTCGGTAATCCGAATTGTAACCTCGGTTTCGTAGAAAATTATTAGATTATCAATTTTTTACTGTATGGTCCTGTAAGGGTGCGATGACACGAAAAGATTTTCCTAAAAATAGAGAAGCAGCGATGTCTACTCTTCCTAGAAAGACAAAGAAGCAAGTTAGAAAAGAAAAACAATCCTGTGTCATCTTTTTCTTCTAAATTTTTTGCTTTCTCTCTACAAATAGGAAAGAAAGAGAAATAGCCACTTTCTTTCTATTTTCAGACAGAAAGAAGACTAAGTAATTAGAGGAGAGCAAAATTTCCGTGTTATCGCATCTTAAGATTTTTTTGCATGTGTTCAAGTACATATTTTTCCTCTAATTCGGGACGTTTAGTTCGGATTATCGGTGGTATAAACGATTTGGTAAAATTTTGACTTTCAGCAACTGTAAGGAAACTGGGCCGGCCACCGCACCTAATCATGCGTATCATGGATTGCGTTTTGATTTTGTTCCAAAAGAAATTACAACCAATGGTTCTAGATTCAGCAGCACCTTGTCCGAAACCTTCATGGGCGGAATCACTAAAAGTATCAATTTTTGAAAATAAAATTTAAAAAATATAAAAATTGAGAATTCCAGATGATGGCTTCTACAACATTCCTGTTACAATTACAAAATTATCCGAAAGATATTATCAATAATGAAATGGTGGAATTACTACAACCATATTTTCAAATGGACGATTACAATATGGATACAGCAAAACGTGTTTGTGGTGATGTTGCAGGTTTGTTATCATGGACCAAAGCGATGGCATTCTTCCACAGTGTTAACAAAGAAGTCCTGCCATTAAAGGCGAATTTAACATTACAAGAGGCACGTTTAAAGATTGCAATGGAAGATTTACGCAATGCCGAATTGGAATTAGAAGAACGTGAAGAATTATTGAAACAAGTCAAACGACAATACGATAAAGCTGTCGGTGAGAAACAACGTTTAACCGATGCAGCAAATTTATGTTTACGAAAAATGAACACAGCCACAACATTAATCAATGGTTTAGGTGATGAGAAACAACGTTGGACATTACAAAGTAAAGAATTCAAACAACAATTAGGTTTACTAGTTGGTGATGTATTATTAGCGACTGGTTTCTTATCGTATTGTGGACCATACAATCAAGAATATCGTAATAAATTGATCAATATATGGTCCGGTATACTTGAACAGAAACAAATACCGTATACAACGAATTTAAATATTATTAATATGCTAATTGAGAACAGTTTAATATCAGAATGGACGTTACAAGGTCTACCAAATGATGAATTATCGGTGCAGAATGCACTGATTGCAACCAAATCCCGCTCGTATCCGCTACTAATTGACCCACAAAATCAAGGTAAAATGTGGGTAAAGAATAAAGAGATCAATAATAATCTACAAATAACGAAATTAGCACACAAATATTTCCGTAATCATCTAGAAGACTGTTTAAGTTTAGGTAAACCATTATTGATTGAAGATATTGATATTGAATTAGATCCAGTATTAGATAATGTATTAGAGAAGAATTTTATTAAATCGGGTACTATCGAAAAAGTGATTGTTGGTGATAAAGAATGTGATGTATTGAATGGTTTCATGTTATATATAACAACAAAACTACCAAATCCATCCTATTCACCGGAAATCAGTGCAAAAACATCAATAATCGATTTTACTGTAACAATGACCGGATTAGAGGATCAATTATTAGGACGTGTTATATTAATGGAAAAATCTGAATTAGAAAATGAACGTGTCCAACTATTTGAATCGGTTATGTTGAATCAGAATAAAATGAAAGAATTGGAACATAATTTATTGTATCGTTTAAATTCCACACAATTATCACTAGTTGATGATATTGAATTGGTGAATGTTTTACAAATAACGAAAACAACAGCCGATGATGTTAATCAGAAATTATCAATATCTAAACAGACGGAAAAGAAAATCCATATAGCACGTGAGGAATTCCGTCCGATTGCAGCACGTGGTTCGATTTTATATTTCTTGATTGTTGAAATGAGTAATGTTAATGTGATGTATCAGAATTCATTGAAACAATTCCTGATATTGTTCGATAATTCGATAAAAAAATCAGAAAAATCAACAAATACCGATGAACGTATTAATATAATTTTAGATTATCTAACGAAAGAAGTATGGTATTTTACACAACGTAGTTTATATGAAAAACACAAATTTCTATTCACATTATTGATGGCAATCAAAATTGATTTATATAAAAATCTAATAACACACGATGAATTTCTGACGTTCGTTAAAGGCGGTGCATCGTTAGATCTAAATGCTGTCCAACCGAAACCGTTCCGTTGGATTTTAGATATAACCTGGTTGAATCTAGTTGAATTGAATAGATTAGAGCGATTCAAGAATGTTTTACAAAAAATTGTACAAAACGAAAAAGAATGGAGATTCTGGTATGAAAAAGATCGGCCAGAAGAGGAAGAACTACCCGGTGGTTATCAGAAAGAATTGGATGTGTTTAGGAAACTGTTACTGGTCAGATCTTGGAGTCCGGATCGAACATTATCACAAGCAAGAAAATATATCATCGGTTATTAGCATTTCGGTTTCAGATGCCGTACGAGCGGATAGCAAATTTTCGCCGTAGTGAATGAATTGTTTTTTAAGCAATCGCGAATTGTTCTCTTGGAGCGGATATGCAATGCAATTTTTGGACTTTTCAGATCAAAATTTCCAAAAAACTTGTGCGAGCTTTACTTGTTCTATCAATGAGCCATGTTCACCCCCATTCAAATGGTGGGAAATTGTGTCACTTCTTCCACCAAACGATTCTGGTTTTGAACCATTTGAATTGATAGGGCATTTATACTTCTAACGTCTAGAGCAGTGGTTCTCAACCTTTTTTTAGGTGTCGGCACCCTAAGACGAGGTATGACATTTTAAAGGCACCCTCTCTAAGGGTATACTATTAGACATTATATTGCGCGTGAATATAACCAAAACTTATCTATATTTATCTTACAGAGCTCGCTCGCGGCAACCCTTTTCTATCCTTACGACACACTAGTTTGCCGCGGCATCCTGGTTGAGAATCACTAGTCTAAAGAGTACTACCTGTTTTGAGCATTGTCAACGTACCCCTTATAATGCTCGAAACAAGAAGTACCGTCTATAAGTTAACGATACGAGCGCCCTATCAGTTCAAATGGTTCATAACCAGAATCGTTTGGTGGAAAAGTGAGGCAATTTCAAACCATGGGTGTGGGGGTGCACATGGCCCATTGGTACAAAAACTTTTTCAATCAGACCACAATCCTTGCCCAAAAATACGGACATTATTTCAAATTTTCTCAAAATTGGTTCAATTTTGGATCTTCTAATAGGATAATGGAACTGCCATATCGAGCGTTCTTTCGTGTTATATTTGCTAGAAATTACCATGATCTTTGCTATCCGCTAGTACGGCACTTTAAAGCATTCCAGTTTTCTCTTGAGCAGACAATTTCAGATTCTTTGGGCACCGAGTATGGAGAACCGTGTATTTTAGATTTAGAAGCAACTTGGCAGGAATCTGAACCAACAACACCACTAATCTGTATTTTATCAACAGGATCTGATCCGTCACCACAAATTTCTGCTTTAGCTAAATCGAAAGATATTCGTAATTTTTCTTAATCAGTCATTAACGATTTGTGTTAAATAAGTTTTTTTTACAGCATTACGATCTGTATCTATGGGTCAAGGCCAGGAAATTGTGGCCCGTGATATGATCCAATCATCAATACAGGATGGTGGTTGGATTCTTTTACAAAATATCCATTTATCATTACCATTTGCCATCGAATTGATAACAATATTGAATGATTGCGAACAGATCCATCCAACATTTCGTATATGGTTAACCACCGAAGTACACGAACAATTCCCGATTGGTTTATTACAGATGTCGATTAAATTTACAAATGAACCACCACAAGGTATCCGGGCTAGTATGAAACGTACATATCAAAATATTACACAAGATTTCCTCGATTATTCATCACAAATACAATGGCCACAATTATTGTATGCTATAGCTTTTCTACATACAATTGTACAGGAACGACGCAAATTCGGCCCATTAGGCTGGAATATACCATATGAATTCAATCAAGCCGATTTCTCAGCCAGTGTACAATTTATACAAAACCATCTGGATGAAATTGATCCGAAAAAGGGTGTTTCATGGCCAACAGTTTGTTATATGTTGGGGGAAGTACAGTATGGTGGACGGGTCACCGATGATTTCGACAAGAGATTATTAACAACATTTACACAGGTATGGGCCATGTTCACCCCTCACACAAACAGTGGGAAGTTGCGTCACTCTTTCCACCAAACAATCCCGATTTTGAACTATTTGAATTGTCGGGGCACTTATACTTCTAACGTATAGAGGGTACTACCTGTTCTTAGCATTGTCAACATATCTCTACTAATGCTCAAAACAAGTAGTACCCTCTATACGTTAGAGGTATAAGCGCTCTATCAATTCAAATGGTTCAAAACCAGGATCGTTTGGTGGAAACACTGGGTGGGGGTAAACATGGCCTATTGTTCTCTTTTTAAATACAGTAGAACTCCACTAATCCGTCAAACTAGACAAAATTAACGTGTTTTTTAACATGTAATACTTAAAAAATAGGTTTGGTTTTGTGATGTGTTACTACGTCCCGGATTTGAATTCTACAAAGGTTACATTATACCACAAACCAGGAACCTACAAGGATACCTTGACTGTATTACTAATCTACCAATAAATGATAGTCCGGAAGTGTTTGGACTTCACGTTAATGCTGATATTACTTATCAAATCAATACAGCTAAAGGTTCCATTATTATCAATGAATGATTTGTAGATTTATTGATTGTGGATATAATTTTAGAAATTCTGGACACAATTCTGAGTGTACAACCGAAAGAGGGTGGTAGTCAAGGTGGTGAGACTCGTGAAAGTGTCGTCTATGCCCTAGCTGAAGATATGTTAGAAAAACTACCGAAACAATATAATAGTTTTGAAGTGAAAGAGGCATTACAACGTATGGGTGCTTTATTACCAATGAATATCTTTCTACGTCAAGAAATCGATCGTTTCCAAAAAGTGATAAAATCAGTTAAAACAACATTGAATGATTTAAAACTAGCTATAGATGGTACAATTGTTATGAGTCAAAATTTACGTAATTCATTAGATGCAATGTATGATGCACGTATACCAATTGAATGGGAGAAAATCTCATGGGAATCAGCAACATTAGGTTTCTGGTATACAGAATTATTAGAACGTGATATACAATTGAGAAATTGGTGTAATCATGGTAATCCAACTGTCTATTGGATGACGGGATTTTTCAATCCACAAGGTTTCCTAACTGCAATGCGTCAAGATGTAACACGTGCCCATAAAGGATGGGCATTAGATTCGGTCGTTCTACAAAACTTAATAACTCGGTATAATAAAGATGATTTAAAAGAATGTCCAAATGAAGGTGTATATGTTTATGGTCTATTTCTGGAAGGTGCCAGTTTAGATCGTAAAACTGGTAAATTGATTGAGAGTAAACCGAAAATTTTGTATGAACAGATGCCTGTTATATATATTTATGCTATTAATACAACAGCTGGTAAAGATCCGAAACTATATGAATGTCCCATCTATAGGAAACCACAACGGACTGATTCGAAATATGTTGGTTCGATCGATTTTGAAACTGATTATAATCCCAGACATTGGACACTAAGGGGTGTGGCACTGTTATGCGATATTAAATAAGTTTTTCCGCATGAAGAAAGAAATAAAAAAAGCACTTACCAAAAAAATCAACAAAATTTCAAAAATTTAGAAACATCACTTAACACAACAAAAAAATTACACACTTTCTTCACTGATTTAAAGGTAAAAATAAATCATTTTTCTCTGTTCTATATAAAATCGTTCTCTTTATTTTATATTCCATAAAATACCTTTGGACGTATTCAATTAAATTTTCCTAAAAATCACAATAATGAAAGATCACAAAATGGCACATTGTACAGGAAAAAAAATTATAAACAATTCATAAAAAAAATACTCAAAAATACCAACAAACAACAAATCAAATATTTTGTATATTTCCCCATCGTATTGTTGTCTCATATTTCTTCTTATTAATATCAATATTGCTATAGTTCGGTTTTTTTGTGTTATCAGTTTTCTGTAAACGACAATTTTGTAAAAATACTGCTAATGAATGATAATATCCTGGTAATGTCCATGTTTCATTGTGCGTACCAGCTGGTAGTTGTAATAATTGTTTACGTATACTACAACAACAATTATACAATTCTGACATCATTCTAGGTGGTACTAATGTATCTGCCATGCCTGATATAAATAATGTTGGTACATGTAATAGTTTCATTTTTTGATATGATAAAAACTGAAAAACAAGTCATCAAATGATAATTAATAATTTCTAATAGTTTTACAACTTACTTTGTTTTTATAACAAACTAGTGGTAAATATTGTAATAAACGCCAACCTAATAATACTTTTGCCATATCTGGTATACTGGTGAATGTATTCTCGACAATTAAACACCAGATTTTATTGGCATATTCTTCTCGACACGCTATATCGATAGCAACTGCTCCACCTAAATATAAAAGTATTTTTTTAAGAAATAAAATTGATACAGGAACTAACCAAGAGATCTTCCAAAAACGATAATTTCCGAATGATTGATATCCTGTCTAGAAAACAAATAATCTAGACTAGTTTTAGCATCAATATATAGACCTTTTTCTGTTGGATAACCATCTGATAGGCCATAACCACGATATTCAACTAATAATATATTACAATGTAAATTATGGTACAGGCCAACACAATTCTGTAAACGATGTCCCATATTACCAGCATTACCATGGAAAAATACAATCGTTGGTGAATATAATTGTTGTTCTTTTGGTTGATGTATAAAATACATATGGATTAATGTACCATCATTACAACGTTGGGTGATTGTTTCATATGGTAAACCGAACATTGATGGTATTGGTACATAGACACGTGAATGACTAGGTAATTCTGGATAAAATAAGAAACTATCCTGGACATGATATAAAACTCCTACAAAAAAAGAAAAAGTAAATTCCAATTGGTTTCCCCGAAATGTTTTTTTTCATTACCTGTGACAGAAAGAATGAGAAGTACAACAGCAAATATACCACCATATAAATAATATAATAAAAAACAGAATACTAGAACTAAACCTGAATAGGCCCATACTTTTAAAATCATTTTCAATAAAGTTCCAATAATTATCGAAATTTGTACATAACCTCCCATTATCGGTTAATAAAAATTGTGTGCACTAATTGTTAACAATAAATGCTAGCAACCCATTTTTTTTGTTTTGCTAATTTAATGCGTTTTTCCTATCCAGTTGGTTGAAATTATGTTAAATAATTTCCAAAATTTTCAATTTTCATCCCCCAAAAAGGTAAATCTTTCCACCCCCAATATCTGTCAAACTATTATTG
>JAZBHA010000750.1:6154-35932 GCA_037464855.1 Iselma pallidipennis
AGCATCAGTTGCGGTAATTAAAAGGGTACTCTTTCTTTGATATCAACTAGGAATATATTGAATATTTTAAATAACTTAATAAAACTGTTTATAATTGAAGTGAATAGTTCACCTTTATTGATAATTGTCTGACATTATTATTTATTTTATTTTATAGTAGTGTAAATAATTATTTCAGATTAAAATGGTTGTCTTCGAATTGGATCATCGATGGAGATAGCCTGGCTTATATTAATGTCACTACCATGGCTGGTGAATTCTTTGGGAGGAGATACCAGAGATACCCATCTATATATCACCAGACAAAACACAGGAGATTTATTCAAACCAGAAGGTATTTAACAATTTATTACCATAACAACTACTAAAGCGTTTAATAGTTATTACATTTCAGTTTTAAAACAAACATCTATCTAAACTATATATTCAATCGATTTCCGCAATTAAGCATGTTTATAATTCGTAGGTTTATTACCTAACTAGTCTCACGATTACATCCTCTTTCAGTTTTTGTGTAAAGTCTTAATTTTGTACAGCTCGTTGTTTTTGATTCATTTAATGTTTTATATTGTACTTGATTATTCTTCTATCCTTTCATGAAAAAAAAAAAACAAAAATTCTAACTTGTTCGCTTCTATCTATCTTGTAAAACAGAGAAACCTAAGAAAAAGTGAATGTAATCATATCTGTGCATGTCGATTCCAAATTTTATTAATAGATCAATAAATAAAACTGTAGTGTTTGAGTGGGCGAGAATTCGGTGCGACACTTCTGTTTAAATATCTCAATAATTTGTGACAAATTTTAAGATTTATAATTTATGTTAATCTACTTGTTTATTTGACTTCTTTCGCTAAAACTTTTTTTTTGCAGGAATCAAACAAACAGAATGTCAACAAGAAACTTGTGTAGGATTAAGCAGTGGAACAGCACAAGCAGCTTCTATGTCAGATTTATGCAAATGTCAATGTCACAATCATTTACCAGCATTTCGAGAAGATTTACGAATTTGTGTCGACGATATACACGGTAAGTAGATATAAGTTATAATGTGAATCATAAATTTACCAGTTTTTTTGTCTTCTCCTATTGAATACAGTACAATGCTATTGTATAATATTTAAATTGAGGAAATTTACAAAATATAGTGGTTATTTGTAAACATATTTTAACCATCTTTAGTCAAATTTTTCATGCATAATCAGTTGCAAAAATAGACTTTTTTCCAAAGATCCGTTTGAAAGTTTAAGTCCACTTTTAATTCTGCATATCTTGTCAGGAATTCAATAAATTATGTAGATAAAATCCAAAAACTAAAAATACCTACATGTATCAATAATCATCTGTTTTTTTTACCTTAATTAGAAACAGAAACCAACTTAAACGATGAAATAGAATGGTAGTATATTTTTTTAACACGGTTTTCAGCTACCGCTTTCAGTCAGTGGACAGTGCATTCAACTGGTCTTCTATATATTACATATATTTAACACGACCAGTTGGACAGGCGAAAATCGCGTTAATAGAGATACCCCATGAAACTTATAGATTATTATACAGTGAATTTATAGCATTTATAAAACAGACTGACACTGAAACATCGCTTAATTCAGACAGTATTTATTATTAACGCTAACGTTGGAAAAATTTTAACCAAATAAGAACCTTTACTTCTACTTTTTATTATAGAAGACTTTTATATAACTACTCGTTATTTGTCTTTTAAATCAGGCTTTGTGTTTAGGAAGAGCTACAATGTTATCGTAGAATCGAGATATAAGACCGATACTACCTATGTACTTGGTGGAACGCAAAATCTGGAATAAAATCGTGATAGGATCGTTCAGAAATCTATTGCAACCCATAATTTAATCACTTAATTAATATTTCTCTTGATTTTCATTCTTCTTTATTAATATCCACAATCTTTATATCAACATTATTTATATAGATTTTAACACCATAATATGTCTTTCATCTGAATACCCGTTATTATATATAATTAAATATCGTTGTATATGATAAAATTCCATTATGTATAACATTATCTCGAATCCAGTGAACCATGGGGAAACCAATACAAGTAGAGGCAAGAAATAAAACAAATAGACCTCTCTTATCATTTCATTTATTTAATTTTAATAAAAAAACTTTCATTTTTTATTAAAAAATAATTAAGGAATTTCTTTATTTTTCTTTGATTAATACATAAACACAATCATAAACAATAGACTTTCTAACGTAAATTTTATTGTGTGTGTGTATCTCTTATACAAAAAATTCCAATATTTTACAATTTATTTTGATTAATTGTATTTGACAACCGTTTCAATTTCTATTACTACTACTACTCCTCTTCTTCTACAGTTCTATTACGTACACAATATAAAATATTTCATTATTATGATGTATTTCAATGTAGTTGGCAGTTCGACAATGCTTTGAATTGAATCAAACATAAAACAATTATTGTACAAATAGATGATGATGAACTCAACATGGCACATACACAAAAATAAGAAAAAGAAACAATACCGTTTTTGAAATCATTGTAATAAAACATAAGTCACTCTCCTTTTTAAGGAAGAGAAATTACAACTAGAATAGTGTAATAAATTATTCAATAATAAGTAAAAAAACAAAATTCTAACTTCCAAGATTGGATTATTATAGGGAATTATGTAAAATATATTAATTGGGGTGTTCCGGAAGAAATTTTCTCTTCACCTCTTACCATCATGATTATACATATAAGAACTGTTACAATTGTCTATTCATGAATTATTGAAAATTTTCACCGGGTAAATAATTCCAATAGATTTTATTTTTAACTGGGCTTGTGACTAGTAAATTTTATTTTTATTTACTTCTATTAATTTGAAAATCTCCACTTATCCAAATTAAGCCAAAAAAAAAACACAACATATAAAGTTAATTAAAGTTGAACTTTTCGTTCCATTCAAATCGATTTTTTCGCTAATTATTTTTTAGATTTCTGCATTAATAGCTTTTTGCTAGTACAGATTAACATTTCCTGTAGCGGTATCTTAGTATATTTATATTTATTTATAGCTGATAGAGTCAGAACCTTAAAATTTTCAATAAAATCCGGTGAAAAGTTAGCTCCCATACCTGTCTACTAGGTGTAGCTGAATTCCAACAGTACATATTTTATATTAATACACTTTTTTTAAATTAATTAGGTAATTACTAAGAAATAAAGGAAAATTCTAGTTTCAAATGGACTGTTTAGAAGTCATAATTAAAAAAGCAAAAGTAGAAATTAACTTTCTGTATTAATATAAATTATTGTACTTATTTCCAACACCAATTGTACGTACAAGAAGTCTTTGTTACCATTTCTTTAAAGATTTTATGGACCATAACTACTAACACTAACCGTGAAAGAGCTTCTAATGCCGTTTAAAACAAACAAAAATTAAACCCGAAAATTACAACCCTTAAAAAGCATTCAGCCCTTAATAGTTGCAGATATAAAAAATTTCAAAAACTCAAAAGAAAAGGGTAAAAAACCAAAAAAATGGTATATTATCATTTATAGTTCCACCTCTAGATGAACGGTGGAAAATTGACTCACACTATATTATATAATAGCTCTTAAAAACCTTTATCTTTTAGTTTTTGAATCACTAAAAAAGATTAAGAGGTTTTGGTGACATTTGTAGAAAACCGATTTTGCATGGTGAAGTTTAACTCCAATTTCCTCTACCTTAAACTTGAGAACGGGCAGGAACGGAAAAACATATGTACATGTCCCTTAAAATAAGATGCTCCACCTATATTCCAAAAATTATCAAAAATTGGAAGCTTCCACCTCGGGTAGTTTACCTTTTTGGGCGTATTTTTTGTTGGATTTTCATGTCAAATAGATTTTCTATGCATAAATGTAACTTACAGTTACTGATAAATCTGTAGGTATATTATTAATGACATTTTCCACATAAACATAAAAAATTCAGCTTATGTAACCATACAGTTTATTAATTTTCTCCTTTTGATGAAATAGAAGATAATCTTGTCACGTGCTAGCTCCATTTTTTTTTCTATTAGGAAAAAAAAGAGAACATCTATAAGTACTTATATCTGTATATGTACCTTGTATAAAGTAGTCATCTTGGTATAATAATTTCGTTACAATGAAATTACACTAGTAATTGCTTTTGTTCTATTCATCGTATAATATTTATAGTAACATGAAATTGGTGTGTGCATTCGTCCACGTCCATCAAACATTCAGTTCTCCTTTTCCATGGTCAATTCTAAATTAGACCATCATCATGAATCCATAACCATACCACAAATACCAATTCCTTCCTACAATTTCTTCTTCTTTTTCTTCAATTGTCGTTGTCTGTACTTCTAAGCACATTTTACCATTTCAAATTGTATTCAACATGGCATTCGATTTATTCTAACAACAACAACAGCAATAATAGTAATAATAATAATAGAACATGGAAGTAAAGAAGAGAATACATACACTTGAATGGTGTTTAAATAATAGTTAAAAATCTCTACTGTTTTACACTCAACATGTCGCATAACGAATTTAGGAATTTATTGTTGTTATTGTTGTTTATATTTTTTATATAGGAATAGGTTTTTTTCTTTACAAATGTAATGGTATTATATGTACATACACCACAGTTAGAAAGAAGAAGATACTGGTTATATTATAAAATAAATTATATACGGTGAATTATGAATATTCCTCTTGACCACCTGAAGGAATACATTAACGGTTCTAAATTCGTTCAAGATAAAAATTTTACTGTGAATATTAATTGTTTGGAATTTATGAAACATGACTGGATATTACGAAAATCTAACAAAATTTACAATAATCTTGAAAGTCGTAGGAGTGCGGAGTGCTATAAAATGATAATTTTTTACAACTATGTGAATGCGATAAAAAAATGGCTTTTGCGAAAGTTCATTTGAAGAAATGAGCTTTTAAGTTTGGGGGGAAAAAGGGCAAAAATCCATTAGAAACTATTTTCATTGTCTCAATATACACCTAGTTTTAAAAATGACGTAAATTTGTGAGACACCTGGAAACCGAGAAAATTTAGAAAAATTTCTGTCTGTCTGTTTTCTCTCGACCAAATAACAACAACAAGTCCAACAAGTATGTTTAAGATTTCTTCGAAACATTCTAACTATACAATCCTAATCGATCTTCGTTTTAAATCTAAAAATGGCCATTCTTCTATTCTACGATTTATCAACGACTATTACAGCATCTTGTCACGCACTTGATATCCAGCCAATTCTTGATGATGGTGAGAAGAAAAAAACTCAATGTTGATGACTGTTGTTGTCGTCTTTGAAAACCTAACATTTTTTAAACATTTCTCTGTTTCCTGAATCGAGAAAAAAGGCACAGAACTAATAATTATTTCAAATCGATATTCCATAGAAAGTACCGATATAGTCCAGAAATCAAATATTTACAAATATCTAAGAAAAAAAAAACTTTCACGTGGAAGACAAATTTTAGTTCTTGATAGAAAGCTACATAGCAAGCACAAATTCTATACCATATTAAGAACGAAAGAAAAAAAACAGAAAAATTGGAAATTGAGTGTGTAATAAACTCGACAGCATATCAATCAAGTTTTTTGTCGGACATATTTCTATAAATATTTGAAAACACAAACAGGATACACGGACAATCTTCATTTTTTCGTTTAGTTTAGAAGCTTTCCAATTAATTTCGATTATAATTTGTCGATCAATTTATTAATTGATTTATTGCCACCTCCACCACGTGCCAAAATAATTAAGTATTCAAGTACAATTATATAAATAAAATTATTCGATCATTATATAGATAAAACACAGTCATTAACTAAATAATCGTGAGAATCGTAAATATTATTAAAACTGTCTATTTAATAGAAATATAAATATAATCAGTTTCGCTTCACCACAGTTTAACAAATTTACAATACCTACGAAAATAAGTTATCTATTAAATCATTAATCGAACCGTTATATTTACAATTTTATATTTAAATAATTCCACCAATGGAGTTTTTGAACAAACTCTTATTGTAACTTTTAAGACTCTAAAAGGAATGATTAAAAGGAAGAAATATGAAGAAAAAAAATAACTAGGAAATACTTAGCACTTGTTTCTTATGAAGTCATAAATGTTACATCAAAATGCCAGATTATTTATTCTTAACGTGATCATCACATACCAATCTACTGCTACAAAATGCAATTTAAAAGCAAAAAAATCAAAGAAAAAAGTAATGATCATTGAAGAAAAATGATAAAAAAAAGAGAGAAAGAAGAGAAGATAAACCATAAACGTCTTTATTGAAAAATCAATAGGATATGGAACAGAAAAGATAGTGATCAGTTTTATTGATTTCTCTGAAGTCAAATTAATTATTCGTCATTCATTTATTTTAATATAAGGCGAAGTTGCGGCACAAATCCCTATGTGAAAAATGTGCAAACTACCAAAACAGGCGTCAGTGATAAGGTTGCAATTAGAACTAAATTTTCGAAAAACTTGGCGATTTAGTAAGGTTGCTTTTTCTACAACTCATCAAATATTCTAACAAAATTAGTATTCAAATTCAAAAAAGAAAGAAAAATATTGTCCTTTACCGTTTTGTCATGTGTCATACTATACCGTCTTGACTAATAAATTCTTGTAGTTGGTAGCTATTTTATTCGTAATGGATTTCGTTAAATATTCCCTTACTAGTTTTTTCTTTCTCAATTCCCATTTAGCAATATATGGATTTTACAAAGAATATACCGCTATTTTTCTATAATTTATTCCAACTGTAATTAATAAAAAAATCTTTCTATTAGAAATAATTAAAAATGTATTCCATTACCCGGATAGACGGATATACCAAATTCAAACCTATAAGTATACATACGTATACAGGTAGGTGAGAGGTAAAATCGTGAAATATGATAACGGACATCTGTCATGATGACCTCTGGTCAAACCAATCCTCTAACCAATTAATTAAAAATAAAAAAAAAATTGGAAGGGGGGGAAAATTTGGAACAACCAAAAATCCAATAACACATTATTATCGATTTTCTTCTGTGAGAAATAAAAATTTATTGCGAAAGTTCTTTAAAAAGTGTTCACAGATTTCACTTTATAGGTATGTAGAGTATCTTCTCCAATTAATTGATAAAATTTGTTACGGTAATTACAACATAAAACAATACACAGATTAATCAACAATGAATAATAATTCAATAAAATCGTAAGGAGATTTTAGGGAAAGATTCCAGGGGAAAGCAAAGGAGAATTAGACCAACGATCATATTGAAATTCATAATCACTAATAGTGAAAGGTTTAGTCATAAATATTTACAAAATTGTGTCATCTTCCTTTATCTAAATAATAGTTTAAATTATTTAGATGGATTTTAATTTTTAAAGAATTATCATAAGTCAATGTAGAACCCGATTATAGGACCATAAATAAATAAAAAGAAATTCTTATAACTGTTATTGTATGGGAACTGGCATTATTCTTTTTACTCGCTGTCAAAAATTATAAATTTCGCCATACTAAAAAACAATTTATTATTTTCTATTAATTTATCATTGCTGAAAATGTATAATTTTTCTATATTAAAATTCAATACTACATATTAATAATCCGATTTAAATTGTTCTGTGTGGGCGGTTTTCATCGAAGTGAATTTTCAATAAATGATTATTGAAATAAATCCTATTAATTTTCAATTTTTCATCAAATCTAAACATTCATTTAAATAACAAACTTACTGTAGAACAAGTAATCACTCAAAGTACACCCTGTGAATGCGGCCCGCGACATTGATGCGATAGTTTATATTTTTATTAAATAATAAATAAGTAATGTATTTGAAACCGAAAAATTCATGATTATATCTATCACTGTTGATATAATTCCGTTTTTTGGCCCGCCAAAAATTTAGGAAATACTAAATTGTCCCTCCTAAGAAAAACTTTGGGAACCCCTGCCCTAAATAATCGTCAATTGAAATTGTGAATTAAAATAAAATTTCACAGCTTTTTTGTATAGGGATTCATTTTCTGGTTATTATCAAGACTTACTTTCAATTTTGTTTTGTTTTTTTCTTTAGTTTTTATCATTTATTTCTTCTTAATATCTTTAGTTTTTCTATTTTTGTTTAAGAATAATGATCAATTTTTATACGGTTCAGAAGCCATTTCAAACATATAAATACCAGTAAATGCAATCTGTCCCATCGACCATATGGTGTAGAATCACCAACATACCATCATCGTCACTTGACCAATAGGACCTGATGGTTTGATTCTTTTCTACATCATCGTCTTCACTATAAAATAACGTATATATCTATATACAATACATAATATTAATATAATGGGCAGATGATGCTATTGGAGCCGTTATCACTTTTTAGTTCGATGAACTGACTGTAGATTTTTGTTATGGTTTCTTTTCAAGAAGACAAAAAAGCATCTTTTTACCATGTCTTTATCATTTTTCTGTAGTACAATTCCTCTTCTCTGAAGTAGAATTATATAAGAATAGAATAGTAAATTTAACATTCAGTTGGAAATAATTTTAAATGTTTATATTATAATATAAGACAGATTTCAGGAATTTTATGGTCTGATTACCGGAAAATTCGATCATATCGAGAAAAATACAGTGTAAATGACAAAAAGATAGATTTGATGGATTAACAACTAGCTGTTATTACTGCCGCGAAGGATCTAAAGTTATCAGAACCAGAACTACAATAGTATATGGCCAATGTATTCCTGGTTCTTTATAGATGCTAAAAATTAGTCTGCGAGACCTGATTAGAGCAAAATCTTGACCATCATCCTTAGCACTAATAAGTACATCAACCCATGAAACTGGCATGATTCTGTCACTATATTCCTTGTCTTTTGAGTACAAGGCGTAAATTTTGTATTTGGCCATAGGCGCTAAAAGTCCTAGTTATAGCAAAATACAGAAAAAAAAATTTAAAATCTAAAAATTGCCTAAAATTTGATAACATTAACAAAACAAGCATTGATAATCAGTATAATAAGAAATATGTTTTCCGTGCTGGTACGGTACCTTTTACGATAATTTAACATTCATCTCCTATTTGCCCAGGTCCGAAATAGGAGATGATTGTTGTGCGGTTAAAGGCATCATCATTTAATTTATTACAATTTTTTAAAGTAGGAAATTATCAGGTAGCGTGTGGTTTTCTCGCGGTTACTAGTAAAAGATTTATGGATCATTTTTGGTAGTTTATTTAGACTCACACATTTGAAATGTAAAAGAGAGAAGAAATGAAATAATAAACAACATATGGTTAGATGTTTTTTTTTTCATATAAACATCCAACCTGGTACCTATGTATAAAGATTTGTGAAATGAAATTAATTTATAAACTTTCTTTTCATTATCAAAATCGGCCATATGGTCATCTAGAAGAATAACTAGAAAAAGAACATGAAGGAAAAAGAAACGAGTAACAATTTATTTTTAACTAGGTATATATCAAATTAGAATTGCGTTTTTAAAAAATGTATAGGTAGTTCTTTTTTTCAGTTTCTAAATTGTATAAATTTGATGATGGTAGCGGTATTTTCTTATATCTTTCTTTCATCATCAACAACCAACTATAAAAGAGTGATTTGAATAAAATTGTTTGGATATTTGTCTCGAATGATGAAATTTATATATCGATGTTCGCGATTTTGTTTTGATTAATCAATTCCGCATAATGATAGAACAAGAGGACAAAAAAAAACACCTGGATATTTATGACTTTTTGAATAGCTCTGACAACATTCTTTCTTGACAATTCTTGCCGTAACTTTATTTCTGTTGAGTCGCTGATTATAATTTTTTTTTCAGTAAAAATACGAAAAATACCACCACATTGACGGAGTGTTTATTTCAATTTTATACAAAATTTCTAATTTCTCTACAAATAAATAATCCGCCATATATGGCAAGATTTCCCGCAATTTTCTCATTCTTCAACTCTCTATTTGCAAATATAATATATATTATTATCCAAACTAACCATCATTATTGCCACTTCGGCCACATAATTAACAAAAATTAAATTTAAGCGTTAAAAATTAGTGACTTTGGAAACGCAAAAAATGCAGAAAACTCGGACATATTTGCATATATTAAGTTTTTTTTTTTTGATTTTCTTGCCACAAAAAAAGACACTGTTAGTTTTACTGTAAAATATCAATTTCTAGTCAATTTTTTCCAATAAAAAAGGGAGGTCAATTTATTGTAATTAGAAAATATTGGTCAAAAAACAACTTTTTCGGTGTTATGTTCCCTTTTTTCTTCTACTGGCATATGTAAGCGTGATTCCGGCAGTATCGTCCTCTTCAAACATGCTAACCAGAAAAAGAAGACCAGTGAAGGTCACCGTGGGACAGGTCGGGTCAGTCACGATACCATCACCGGAGATCATTAGTAAACCATCTTAAGCAATCTCTTTAACTATCCAATGGGTTGACACACGCATAGATCCGGATATTTCACATGTTGTAGGTAGAATGAACTATACGAGAAAGATATGAAAAAAAAAATGTGAATGTATCTAAGAGATTTAAATAAATACCAAGCTGACGATTGATTTATATGACATTTGAAATTTGTGAGAAAAATATTTAGTGGAAATAAAAAATATAGGCGTATTTCTGTGTCATCCTGACATCTTTACAGAGAAGTGATGAAGTCTGTAATTAGTTGACCATTAGAAAATTTCATTTGCTGCTAGCAGGATTGAAAATTTCAAAGATTTATTAACAGTAAGAGTCTTTCAAAACCTGTTGAAATTACCGCATCAATAGCGACTTCTGGGTTTTCGTGTACAATTCTCATACTCCACCTCTAGTTTTTTTCTTCTCGAAGTCTATTGCCTTCCTTATGTAAGCGAGTGCCCAAGACAAAGCCATCGAATTCTCCTTTTTCTATTAATATTCTAGTCCTAATGCCGTTATAATGGGCTTAATTTAAATTGCGAGTCAATTTTCGAAATAGACTTCAGAGGACAAGAAACTATAAGATTTAATTGCAATTTGGGAATCTCAATAAACGGACAACCACATAATTCAACATCTAAGAAGAAGCCGATGTACAAAATAGAGACAATTATGCCCACTTTTTTCTCGTTTGTATAGATTTGTATTGAAAATACCTGAGGTGCTAATAGTAAATAGTTAGTAATAATGCGTGACCTCACGCAAAACATATTTAGCTACCGAAATTATTGAAAGTAAGTACCCATAGAATAGTTAGCTAGCGGTACATAGTAATTTTGACAAAATAGAGATCCTAAAGAAGACAAATAAGACACGAAGAGAATAGAGAAAATTCAATTTGTATGCTGACTGAAACTTGTCAAGTTATCAATAAGCCATACACTATGAAAAAAAAAGAAACGAAAAGCTCTCTACATATAGGTATCTATCTATAATTTATGAGAAGATAAACTGGAAAATTGAATGTGATAAATCAACATAACTTTGATACAAATTGTTGGAAAGTTCAATTCATAAATCAATTTAATTCAATTATCAATACATAACAACAACAACATTTTATTATAACAATATATGATTTGTTAAAAGCTGTTAAATTACTTTAAACACTTTGAACATTATTATTGATTACGATTATTTTTAGATAGTTGTCTTTGAGTGTATAGAACCTGTTTTAAAATATTCAAAATTTGACTTATTAGATGCCTGCAGCGTTTTTGGAAACACGGCAGTAAGTTTATATAAATGATTAGATTTTGAATTAATCTATACATAGTAAATACATACAAGTCGACACCACAGGAAGTACTTTTAATTGGCTAGATGGAGAGAAGATCAAGTGTTTACTGTTTTACTAAAAATCAAGTGCCTAAATTAGCTTGTAATTATGATTAAAATTCAGAAGTCCACTTTTTCTTTAACCTAGAACTACAAAAAAAAACAGTGAAGATGAATTATAATTAGCTGCCGATTAAAATTTCTGTGTGAAAATAGAAACAAATTACGATTTATAAGAAATTTTTATTTCGTTTCTGGTTTTTGCTCGTAAGTCTCGTACATTTCCTGATTTATTCAATTTCGAACGTCTTCGTAATCTAGAGATTATCTGATAATTTCTAGTCGGCTTCTAATATAAAAGGCCCGCTATTAGAAACTGAATGGAGTGTTTCGATTTTCAATTACAAAATTTTCAATACCTAGGTATTAGAGCTATATTTTCTTATTTATGAAAACAAAAATTCATCAAACAAGATTTTTGATAAAATATTTTTAGAATGATTTAAAAAATTATGGAATTTTCGGATAAAATCAGAATCTTCTAGGACAAATTAAATAGGTCCTAATTATTATAAAATTTGAGTTCAACCAAAAATGTAAGACCAAAATTAGAAAATTTGTTATTTAAATTATTTTTCTTTGAAAACAAACCAATAAATATACAACCTTTATAAACGGGATTCTCTATTTATAATTTACTATTACTAAATAGAATCATAAGCGTACAAATTGTATACCTTTTTGCAAAAATTATGTAAACCGTGAAGAAATTATAAAACATTAAATTGACCAAAATATTATAATTAATCGGTTCTTTTTCTTTAAAAAAAGCAAACTTAATTAAAGTGTTAATAACGGATCTTTTAGGCTAAATTAATTTATTAATTACTAATTTAACTTATTTATTAAATTTTGGAGCAAATCACTTCTTCCTCAGGATCCTCATCTATCATCCATATTAATTTATGTCCAAAACATCCGTTATTGACAAGTCAATTAATTAACAAAATATGTCAGTGAATCAAAACAAATAGAATTTTCGCTTTTAAAATTCACTGACGAAAATAAAGTTTTCGTGTTGATCAAGTCGATTTGAAAAAAAAATAACAGTTCCGAAAGATGAGCTAAAGGTTCATCAATAAATCTAAACCAATTAAAATCATAAATTATATGCAAATCTGATCAAAGTAGAAAATTTATGATACCACTGAATTCCGCATTTTGAAAATTTCAACATAATTGAAAAAACACGCAAAATTTTAAAAATTTGCATTTTACATCGCAGACTATACGGATGTTTTTCCAAAAACAAAAACTCCTCCTGGCTAACAACTGTTTTAAATAAATATAAACGAAAACTGTTGCCTCTATATGTAGTATTTCTATACAACAGTATTGTTCTCAAATTCCAAACGAAGCAAGTAAAGCAACAACTTCTCTAGATGGTGGAATTCTTACAAATGCAGGCAAAGAGAATTATTTGCCAATAATCTAACTTGTACAATGATTATAAACAATGTTGAAAGAAGACGACACTTTTACAAATGCTTTACCGATCTCCTCTTACGTTGTGATTTCTTTACGATTAGATTTAAACAGAGAAAGAGGGAACTAACGGTTTTTAATCGATCATGTAGGTATATTCTCCCCATTTAAATCTTGTAGTTTGTAACTTATTGATTTTTCCTATTACTTGAACAAAGAAAAAGAAGATATACGAAAAAAAAAATACACAACAATTTATATACGAATTGTTATAACAATGTGGGTTTTTATTGTGTTTACGAAGCTCCAAAGGGGGAAAAGCAATAAAGCATTCCTGTAAACACAGTTATACTTGCTTTTTTCTCGTTGTTCAAGATAACCTTTGATTGTTTCCCCTGGTTTTATTTAATATAAAACTGAATAATAATGTGATATTTTTCTTGAATTCTTTCTTTTTGTTCCAGAATGTGTCCTGGCACCATTCGTGGGCGGCTCTACAACACAATCGATTCCTTTTGTATTTCTACCTCTCAAAGGACAAATCATCCACCCGAGCAAAGAGATCAGCTTTACAGGTATAATATTAAAAAAAACGGTTATATTTTTGTTATTTCCTTTTCGTTACTAAACGAAGAATATTTTTAAACAAAATGCAGACTTCTTATTATAAAGCGCGTTGTAAATAATAATATTAAAGAATAAATTTTACAATTCATAATTCTCACTAACCGTAACATCCGGTGGTCGATCTTACTGATAATAAGCCCGTCATGTTGCTTTAATAAAATGATTACATCTCGATGCCAAAATGGAAAGGTGAGAATAGTTATGAGCACGTGCCTATTTTGAACAATTTATTGTTTCAACAATGACTGACAAGGTTGATAAAATCGATCAGTCACCACAAGCAAATCAATGACGAACAACAAGAAGAAGAAGAAGAAGCGACAAATGTAAAAGAAAAAAACATGACAGACATCGACAAGTTTTGCACGTTTTTGATTAGAAATTGATATTCTGATATGTAAGGACTGTAAACTGCTTTACCAATACCGTTGCCTGACGTGACTATAAAAACATCCTTGTTATTTGATTGATTTATTTTATAATTTAGAAAGAACTTAAATTATTATGAAAAAAAAAACAAAATCTCATAAATTTAAAATTTGACATTCAATCATTACACAGTTAAACTTTATTTTCTTTTTTTCTTGTTTACTAACTGATCAAGTTTATATTTTTTCGAAAATCAAAGAAAAAAATATACCTACCTACCTATAGTCGACTCTAGAGAGCAATTATCACGTAAATGAATATTTTATAGAATGAATATATACCTACAGCTTTTACCTTCTATAGTACAGATTAAAAGCTTACCTACTAGTAGAGTCCAACATTTTTATACCTTAAAAGGCATTCAATTCTTTTTTCTAAAGAATTGATTCCTGTGGATCTTTCTTTCCATCGTTCTAATCAGGATTTCAATTTTATTGATGTCTTTCTATAACATTAACCATACGTGAAGTATACATTTATTTTTTTCTTATTGAATTGATCAAAATAGTCGGTAGAGAGTGAAAGAGAAACGTTGTAGAAAAAAAAAGAAAATGAAATAATTAACAAAACAATTACAAATACAGATATTATTGTATGTGGTTGATATTATGGATAAGAACAGTTGCATGATTTCTTTTTACATTTATTTATATTATTAGAGAATTGTGCATTTCTGTTAAATCTATGGACAAGTAAACATTTAGGTTGCATTAATGTAACTTCTTTTTTAACTGTTATGCTACAGATTTTTGATTTGATCTGGAAATGCCTGTTTTAGAAATTTACATGTTTTTGCCAGAAACTGTCGCAAGATTTACTTGAAATATCAGAGTCTGATTATAAAAGATTACGACTGCAATTAAATTCACTATTTTTATTTACTATGCCATAGAACTTGCAAGAATTAAATAAGAACCAGCATAATCTAATTTAATTTCGCTAAACCTAAGTTTAATATTATGAAGGATGTTGTGATATTTATGCCATTGTCGTTAATTTTTTTTTAACTAATTAAAAATTCGTGATTAAATTAAGTTCGAATTAGAGAGGTTGTCCCACTAGATTTTGAAATTTCGTTTAAATCTTCACATTTTCGTTCGAAATTCTTTATCTTAATCACCCTTTAAATTTTCATAAAAATTAAATAAATTCCAGCTATTCCTATCATTAAAAATTATCTTGTTATAGTAGAAAATACGTTTGGTGTTAAGAACTTATAACGTTATAATATAACGATTCGATTAAATATCAACATAATATTACAACTGGAATGAACTGTAATTTTGATCAACAATTACGATATTATAATAATAATTCTAATTATTAATTAAATTAAATTTGAAAAAACAACAAGACAAGTAAAGTTTTTTGTTGGGAAAAATCTTGACTAAAGACTAAAGACTAAAGACTAAGAAAAGAGAAATCCATTTGAATTTTTGAAACAAATCAAGATTTTATAACAAGCTAATTGTTACTAACCCAAATAATCACAAAAACTGTATCTATTTAAAATTAAAGAAACAACGTTAGGAGAATTAAAGGAACGTGGAGGTAAAAAGAAAGAATAATGATAATAAATTGGACAAATTCACGGTGTAAATGTACCGCTCCAATAATTTAATTTAGTTATATTTCTCTATTTAACCAAAATCAACACCTATCCTAATACAAATAAGGAAAAGAATGTAATGAAGACCAATTACAATTATAGGAACCACAATGAATAAATAACAATAATAATAATTGTAGAAAAAACCAATATAAACATGCACAAAAAAAACTATTAAATCTAAGTACTATTACTATACAGAAACTGTAATTAACACGATGAAATTATCTATTAATCAAGAACAACAACAACAACAAATATACCATCTACAAGAAGACATTAAAGAAAGCCGTTAGTTGCATATGTCTATATTTATTTTATCTCTATTTGCGTGTGTGTGTGTGTGTAGAGATATAAAGTAACTTATATCTATAATGTTGCCGAAGCTAGTTCAAAAGATGTTAGTTTAACATACTTTTATAAAACTTGACCGATGGCCAGTTAACTACAGTCTTAACCTTTAACTGTCTTAAAAATTGATGTTTGCCATATATATACTTTATTATCAAATTGACACGGATTTGTTTTATTTCTTTTACATTTATGATTACTATTTTATTATTTAATATCAACCTGTTCTATACCTACAGTTGTTTTTTTTTTAATTTTTTTTTGAATAGATCATGTCATCGTTAACACTTGAAATAGTCTTTAAATATTCAGTAATTTATTATGATATGTATACATATATAATTATATAACATTAAATGATAGTTTAACATTAATATAAACAATAAATAATATTGTATACCCGTACATATTTGTAAATTAATTAATAGTTGGAAGGCATATACCCGTTGAGAGTCTTTTCTTTCAATACATTGTCAGTAATCTATAAATGGGAGAAAATAAATATCATTAAATGTAAAATATTCTGTTTAACAATCTCTTTAAGTGTGTATGTTTTTAAGTGAAAAGATACAAAAGAAAAACCGAATTAAACATCTAGGTATTATAGACAGATAGATAAATATAGGTAGAAAAAAGAAATATTTACAACAAAGAATTTGATGTATGATCGAAGTTTAGAGTTGCAGTTAATACAGTTACAAAATACGATAACAGATATAAAGATCTTTCACATATAAATTTCTTTAAAGCACCAGTCAAACAACTGACAAGTTTGATTATAATTCACTAGAATACCATTAATAATAGAAAAGTTGCAAAAAAAAAACAAGAAAAACATTAATGAAGAAGCGGTAATAATGATTTCTTCTGTGTGATGTTTGAACGTTTTTAATTATGTTGAAGTACTTCTAATATAAATTATAAATAATGTTTCAATCTTACGTTAAAAGTTGTATAAATTGCCAGAAACCACAATTTTATATAACATAAGAGAGGAGCAAAAGCTTATCACTTCTAATACAGCTTTGTTTAATATATCAAAATATAATAATAGTGGAAAATATTTTCAATCGTTTGGTCTTTTGCTGGGACATCACGACATCAATATTATGTTAAAGGAACTGTAAAACCATTTCTTCCACTGGATTTAATAAGAACAGTGATGAAAATTTAATGGGCCAGAATCTTAAACCAATCTCTATGGAAAAATAATAGTTGAAAAAAGCTCAAGAAACGAATCAAAAACTTTACATAAATAAACCGAACAACCCTTATAACAATGCACTTTAAATAGAACTTTGAAACATAGTTTTGTTGTTGAAAATGTTTATATTCTCATGGGCACATAATTACAAAAGTAATTAATAAAAAATGAATACTTATGTATTATGTCAGTCTGTAGTCTATTGCGAAATCTTTTAGGAAAAAAACGACAAAAAATTTTTTAATAGAAACTGGAAATGTGCATTATAAATCATTAAAATGTGCATATAATTATGCAGATAAGTCCCGACAAAGACACAGTTATACAGTATGTGTGAAATAAACAAAAATAAATAAATAAAAATTATTCGCTAGTGTAAAAGATTAATGACTAATCATTTTTCTTAACTAGATTTAGATAGTTTATCCCATTTTATCAAATCCACTGTATCTTACTTGTAAATTTTCTATTACTTTCTTGTATTTTTTTAGCATTCTTATCCAAAAAGGTCGCTATTAGATTTATTCGCATATTATCTTAAACATAAACTCATGGTAATGAATACTAAGGGATCCTTATATTGTCGATCTTTATCTTGAAAATTTGTTACAAGAATACATACCTACATATATATTTCACAAAAAACTATAGTTTGAACATTTCATCACTCGTCCTGCGAACAGTCGACACTTGTCTATTGCAAACTCTTTAAGTAGTCCCTATTACTGGTTGGTGTAGATCAGTTGTACCGTAGTTATACAGATTGGCTTCTTTTTGTGACTTATTTTTTATGTTTTGTTTATAGGCATTCAGACTCCAGTATGTGCAGTATCTGGAGCAAAGTTCCTCACCGAGAACGGTTGGGTAGATTTACGAAATCCTATCGACACAGATGTCCCATTTCGTCTATTCCGGGACGAAGGTCGTACATTCCTTCAAGTAATTATAAACATATTATACATATTTTTTGTAATAAAAAGAAATTAAAAAAATTCTGTTTATAGTGGATCGGTGAACCGGAACTACGAACAAAAATGTCCGGCCGTTTAATACTTGTTTATCTTATGTGTCGTGAATTAGCAACTACAGAAACATTATCACAGAATCGTCCTACATTATTTTCACCTTGTGTAGCATTTCGTGTTGTTGGATCTCCTACGAAATACCTCAACAGTATGATAAAATTTTTGTTAGAAATTAATGTTTTTTTTCTTCAATTATTTGAGTTTTAGATGTGAGTGAAGTGGCTTTCTTTCCAGACGCCCATTCTGCTTCGAATGGAACCGATAATATGAGTATTTCGGAATATGTAGCAATAGCGATTTGTAGTATTTTATTAGGTTTAATTTATGTAGCATCTGTATTTCTATATTTATATTTGAGGAAACGTAATCGTGATTCCTCAATCATAAAGACTGATGACAATTTAACAAACAGTGAAGAAGGCATTATTAAAAATAATCCGTTATTAACAATGACAGCACACTTTCCAACACCTGATCCATTATATAGTGATTCAACAAATTCTGATTCAGACATCACACCTGACATCCTTCAGCATCATGAAGAAAGAAAGAAAAGTGTAAGTTTCTTCATTCCATAGAAAAAGTTTTGCTTATTAATTTAAGACATTTCAGAATCAGGTAACATCAGCTTTAATCCATTCGCAGTTTAAACGAAATTCAAGTTTTAAAAATTTACCAACGATTGAAACTAACCATCAAGATTCATCAACAACCATCGAGAAATTACCAGAAGAGAATGTTTCAATTGTGGAAACGTTAGAAGGACGTGAAGAGCGTCCTGATAATTTGAAAGCTCTTACAGGAATTGTTCGTCGGAAACTCTACTTTAATCCAGCATATTTTGAACCACAACTTTTATTGGTAAGATTTTGAATTAGAAATAATAATCAAGAATAATTTCAAATTAAAAATAATTTACAAAAAAAAGGCTCCACCTCCAGCTGCATTGGAATTCCTGGCAAAAATCCGTGAAGTTATCGCCATTGCTAAACAGAAAATGGCTAGTAAACGTTTTGCTCCAAGCCTTATGGGAATACCAGAAGAAGAATCGACTTATACAGTTGATCCAACTTGTGATTATTCCCACAATTCGATTAGTCGTCATGGTAGTCTTGTCAGTTTAAAAAGGCAAAATAGTCGCCGGAAAAACTGTACAGGTTGTCCTGGATGTGAGTCAGAAGATACACAAAATTTATCTGGGAAATTGCCTGAATTTCCATCGCTTGCTACCTGTCTAAATTGTTCTACTAGTACTAATAATAATAGTAATAATAATAATAATAATAATAGTGATATTAAACAACTTAGTATTCAAAAATGGTTGGAAGATCTACCAGTTGCTAAAAATATTAACGATAAAAATGATTTAGTATCACCGAAAAGAGTAGTGAAACGTGTTCGATCACCAACACCATCATTACCACCACCGGATGGAATGTCGACACCAATTCGAGCATTATCACCAAGACCAGTTTCAGAAAATGGTCGATCACCGGAGAATTCACCCAGAAAGAGAAAGGCACCACAACCACCGTCACCACCAAAACAAAAACAAAATGACATCAGTTTGAAAATGAAAGAAAAAACAAATGTAATGAATTTACCACCACCGGATATGATACATGAAGCTATGGTAGTCGATAAAAATGAAGAAATACCATCACAGGCAACAAAACAACAACGAATGAAAAATGTTGTTGATGAGTTATCAGCTGAACAAAGATTAACTGATGACTCGGATACAGGAACAACAAGAACCACAACAACAACACCAATTAAACAACGTGGTTATGAAACAGACAGTTTAGAAAGATCAGGTGGTAGACATAATAAAAATGGTTATAGTACACCAAGTGAATACGCTGAATTTTCATCATCACAACCAAGTCCTAGTTTGAGTGCAGCATTACCAATGGACGAAGAAATGACAATAAGAAATGCTATATTTAATAAAAATACAGGAAATATGACAATATCTAAAATTAATGCTGGTATGTTGCAAGATGATGATCATGATTATGAAATAATTGTACTGAAGAAAGGCTCATTAAAAAGACATGGATTGTATCGTTTACCAGAGCTTTTACAAAGAACCAATGGTTATAATCTTGTTAGTGAAGTTTATGTGAATAATGGCTATAATTATGGTAGTGCACCATCGACACCAAGTGGTTCGAACTGTTCAACATTAGAAAAGAAAAGCCTTAATGTTCGGTAAGTATCTATACATACAAAACCTCGACCATAAAGATTAATTTCTACATAGCCCACTGGGCGACGCGATCGTCTTGGACCATTTTTGATTTCCACGTACGCGATTGTGTATGGTGGCTGGGCCGTGTCATATTAGGTCTTCCTTTTCTAATCATTAGAAAAAGAGCTCTTCCACATGGGGAGCACAACTAAGTGACGGTGCTGAGGTCAGTAGGAATCACTTTGGAAACGATATTCTACAGTACGGCTGGCGTACAACCATCGCAGTTTTCTATGCGGAAATTTTCAACGACTATTTCCATACATTTTATATGAGAGGAGCCCAGTGCCCTTTGTAGAAATTAGCTTTAATAAATTTTGATATCTTCTAAAAAACAAAAAACCATGTTTCCTTATAGGTATGATGACGGAATGGAGAAACCCGGGAAACTTCTAATCAAAGTCGAAGATTGTCCTGATAATTATATACCAATTGATGATTCTGATAGTTTCGAACCGGACACATTAGACCGAAAGCCAAGTAAAATGAAATATGATATAATACGTAATAAACCAAAATTAAACAATGATTATGTTGATTCTTTGGAACGTCCACCACGACAAATTCTATTAAGAAGTAGTGGCAGCTTCAAAAAAGAATCACCAAATACAATAATTGCTGATAATTCAAGTCATTTCAATCGTGCCTTTGGCAGTCTTCGTGAAATTTATGAAGCGAAAACTAGAAATTTTATACAAACACAACAAAAAACCAATGAAAATAATAATATGTCGAATGAGAAAGATGATGGAAGAATTTTAACATTAGAAGAACGCCATTCAAAACGACAACGACGTATGACTATAAGTAATGGTCATATACCGGATGTAATACCACCACCACATGATCATACACCAATTTATGAACATCCGAAACCACCACGACGTGTTATTGATGTAATTGTTGATAACGATGGAAAAATGATTGTAAAACCACCAACATTACCGACAAAAAACGGGAATGGCAGGAGTACCAGTCTACAGAATATGGACGGTGATTATTTATCATTAACTGGTACTCCTGTTACTCAACAAATCATTATTAATTCAGCAAAAATTCCAATTCAAGTTTACAATACGTCCAGCATCAATCATAACCGGAAGAAATTGTGGCAGAAATTAGTAAATGGTCGACCGGAAGATTCCGGCTATTTAAGTACCGATTCGAATGATTCGAAACACGGTAAAAATAATAATAATAATAATAATAATAATAATAATAGTAAAGAAAATGGTGATAAAAATAGTGAAAGTGAAGAAAGTCTTGAAGATGGACATAGTGAATCGGGTGCTGAAAGTATTGAAACACATTCAGTATTTTTTGATAATTTTAGGAAACCAAATCCGTATTGTTACGGTTCGATTGATAGCGGTGTTGATGCTGATCATTGTGGTATTGTTAGCGATCATGAAACTGTTAATTATCTAACTACAATTATACCAACACAACAGAAAAAATATCGTAAAAACTAAAGTAAAATTAATATTTAACGAATTTCAATCTTGCCATATTCTCTTCTTTTAGGAAAAAACGTATTTCCTCTATCACACGTTATTTGAATACCATGCGAACAGGGGGGAAACACATCTGAAAGGCCATGAACAAATCAGATATCAATAAATAATAAGTCAATGTGACAACTACTATAAGGCTGTTTGTACACACACCGGTTTCAAGCCGGCGACGGCGATGGCGAAATGTTCTGTACAAACACCGGCATTGCCGTCGCCGGCGAGGACTTTGATTTTCTCAGTGACTAAAAAAACATATGATCCATTTACCTCTCGCCGGCGACGCCACCGGCGTGTGTACAAACATTGCCCTCGAACAGCCGGCTGCCGGCTTGCCGGGGGCTTCGTCGGCACGTATGTGTACACAGACCTGCATTTGATTACATTGCATCCGGCGCCGGTGCCGTCGACGGCGACAGTTTCGCCGGCGTGTGTACAAACGACCTAATGGTGTATTTTCTTCTTGTTTGCATAGTATATATAATATTGTGATGAAATCAAAGGGCCGGAAGTGCAATTTTTTATAATATAATGTTAATAATAATATAAATAATCATGCAATATTAGGTATTAAATAATAATAGAAAATAATGTATATAACGCCAAATTAGAATTGAGCAAATCTACAGATTCCACGTTACTGTTTCACAGAAAGAAAAGTACAATAACAAGTGCAATAAAATCAGGAAAAAGTGATAACAAGTGCAATTTTTGATACTTATCAGTGCAATATTTTTATGTCCTATCTTATGAACACCATTTATTTGCTCAATAATTTTATTTTTTATTGTATAGATTTTTTTGGTACATAATTGCTTGTATTAAGCTAATGGAAATTTTGTTTGTATGTACATACGTATACCTATATAGATATTTTTTATTATATAATATATATTGTAAAAGAAAAAAAAATTAGCGTAACGTGCAAGCTTCCACGTACCTGTTGTTTGTAAAAATTCGGTAGTTGGGTGCTGTTATAATTAAAAACAAAGTCGGGTTATTTTTGTTCATTTCTATTTTGTTGTTATATCAGGATGGTGATGGTGCAATAATTACACTTTTACTATCCAGGTTTTACACAATTATTATTATCTTTTTTATACAAAAATTAAGTTTATATATTTATTTATATCTAGTTATTGTTCTAAATATTCAAAGACAATTTAATATATTTAATGTTAATTTTCAAGATATTTCTATTTTATTTATCAATTTTTTTGCTAATAAATCTGTTGAAAATTCCAATTTCGATAAATCTCTTTCAATATTTCCATCACCAGTTATTTCTAAAAGTTCGGTTAAATACGTACATTCTTTCTCGAGATTATTTCTAAATTCGTTTAAATTATCCTGAATGTGAATGTGAGTATTATCATATATGTCACGTGGAATTATTGAACTGTTCATAATCTGTCTGTGAAGATAATGAAGTAGTGATTCCAGAGAACGATGATTCCTTTAAATATCCATCAATATTAGAATGTATTTTTCAATGAAAATTAGAAAACTTACCAACAATACAAAGAGATAAGGATATGATTTTGTCGGTGATAATTTCCAGTATATTCCACTAAACAACCATCGAAAATTGATGAAATATTATTTGTAATAAAATATTGATTGTCTGTATTTAAATTGATACGACGTAATGCACAATATGTTTCAAATATTATCTCGATATTTTTATTCCAGTCCTTTGATAAAATTACAATAAATTCATATCTCTTATTATTACAAAATATTGTTAAAAAATCTTCTAAATTTCCATCGATTATTCTATAAATTTGTATTATTATTGAACTGTCTGTTAAATCTTCATTATTTAATTTTATTATTGGTAAATTGATTTTTTCCTGTTGGAATTCTAGAAAACCTAGTAAATTGTATTCTAATTGTTCGATAAATGATGGGATATTTATTATGATAATTATATGAATTGATTCTGGTGAATTATTGATTTTTAAATCATGTTTTGTAGAAATGATTCGATATTTGTATTGTAGATTTTTCGGATTATTCCAGTTTAATACCAAATTTAAATTGGAAATCCTGAAAAAAAAACAGAACGTAGAAATATGATCATTAAAACAGCCACTAACAGCCATTAACAGCCACTTAACAAACATCTAGGAACAGTTCTCGAATATCTCCACGAAATATCGGAAATTTTATGAATACAGTGGAACCTCCCTTAGACGGACAGCAACGGTCGTAAAATTTTTGTCCGCCTAAGGGAGGTGTCCGCTCTAGAGAGTGAACAGACAAAAAAATTAGAAGTGTTCAGAAATGTCATTTTTATTTAGTGAACGAATCTAATAAAAACTAAATTTGAGATCTACATAATAAGACTTGCTATATGAAAATAGAAAAATTTTCTTTATCTTTATTTTAGCGAGTTTTTAATATGGCTTCGGAACTAATTGTAAGTGCGCGTCATAACTCTCTACCTTTGTGAAAAATTTCAACTTGATATGTCAAACTGTTTAGAAGTTGCAGGCCTGGGACGGACTCATAAGTCAACTCAATATGTTCCGCTTCACTTTTTGAAGTACGGAACCTAAAAAATCTGGGATGTGTGTTTGTTTCTTTCCCACAGACACTGAAAACTAAATAACACGTTTAGCCCTTCTGGGTCACTTTTTTGCTGCAAAAGTTTTCCGTACTTCAATACAACGACTTGTACTTAAACAGGAATATACACATGAACGGTCAATAATGTTGCAGACATACCTACTAAATGTAGTAGCAGACTTCTGATTTATCTATCCTTCAGAAAAGTATCATCTTTCGATTTGAAATCACGTTGGCGTCCGCTCAAGGGAGGATGGAGTAGCATATGCGTCCGTCTAATAGAAACTCCTGTCCGTTTAAGAGAGTTTTTGTGCAAAACTAAGGTGCCCGCATCCGTTCAAGAGGGTGTGGCCGTATAAGGGAGTCTATTACATTGAAGGGTATAGGGAAAGTTTAACGTCAAGTGAAATCTGTCCGTCTAAAGGAAGTTTCCGCCCAAGGGAGGTGTCCGCTAAGGGAGGTTTCACTATACTTTCAAGAAGTAAAATTCACTGAGGGTGTTCACAAATGCCCTCCTATTTCTACGAGACCTCGTATTTACACGATTCCAGTAGGTGGGGAAATAGCCAAGGTCGCGTATATAAGTGTAGCGTTGAGGCATGTTTTCTCAACTTCGTATCTTTAACAGCTGTGAACAAATGCAACTGACATGCGTGGTCTCACTCTTATAAGTTGGTGCGTTCACAAGTCGTATACAAACGCGTACCAATACGAGACAATAGAAGCGTCATGTGAATACCTCTATTGTAATTATTAAGGTTCGTATTCTCAGTTCCTATAGGGAATGATGAAATAACCGATATGAATCGTTCAAATTAAGAAAAGCCAAATTGGCGCATATTTTGAATATGGTCGTATACTTCCATCAAACAAACGAAATAATTCGTATTTTTGGTGACAATAGCGGCGTGAAAAATGTCTGAATGTAGGCTTAATATTAGCGAAAATAGAGGAAGTATACGACATTTTTATCTTTAAGTCAAGAGGACGCGAACCCACACCTTTATTACGAATCCTTTGCACAACCCAGCTCAAAGTTCTCTTTAGGTTGGACGCACACTACATCCCAATCTAGTGTAAACATTAACACCTTTCAAAGCTAGCGAATCTGAATCAATCAGAAATATTCCGAATTTCACACCAGCTGAATCATCAATAAGAATCAATCAGATATATCTTTTAATTACTAACGTCATATAATATACTGTAGTCTTTTAGTAAAAGTATTATTGTCTCAATGTGTTATTTGGCTATTGATTTATGAATCAGATTGATGAAATTACCGCTTGCTTGAATCGTGATTCGAATGGACTGAATTAGATTGATTCGAATTGAGGCAGTGTGAATGAATACGTGGGCGATCGCGATTGCGATTGGCGCTGACTAGTGCGAGCTATCGCCAGTCAGACTCGGATTGATGCTGATTGATTCCAGGTAACAATAGTGGTCAGCGCTACTGACATACTGAATCATCGCTCCCTGTAGGAATTGAAAAAACGAAACTTCTAAGTAATTATTTAACTTTTCAAAAGGACCGATTATTTATATTTGAAATAAAACAAAATTGTCGGGTGTTTGGACCAGATTTATGATCATCAAAAACGGCTAACTTACGGAAACGTTTCGGTCCCTAACCGACAGCTTCTTCAGGAATATTACAAATTGAATATCAAAGTGCGTTTTTCTTTGGTTAATATTATTTATATTTAAAGTTCTTTTGAAAGCAACCGACTTTGACAATTCGACAGACAAAAATGCTGCATGCCATTAATACCAGGAGGTTATTCTAAAGTTTTAAATTTCAAAATAAAAATGACAGTAAAATGAGTTTTTCTTATTCATTATCTAATTCTTTCAATGTGACTTAGATTTCAATATAATTACTAAACTACTGTCCTAAGGAACCACACATCTATATACATATTTTATTGATTTAAGATTATTCAAAAATTAATTGAGTTAGAAAATTCCAATTCTTCCTACACAACGTAAGCATATATAAAATTTTGAAAAAAGGCGAATATAAATTAGCAAAAATCCTGAACAGGAATGGGAACTAAGCATTTTCCTTGTTTTTTAAGGATAATTGCCAGAAGAGACTATTAAATCAGGACCAAAATCGGAAACAGACAAAGGAATAATAAATCTACAATATACATACATATAGGTATATATAGCAACTACCACCGTAGATATATCACTATATAACAACCCTCTGCTGACGCAGAATCGTCAGAATTGTATGCTGCGCGCTAAAATCGACCCGGAGACCTCCTTTATAATACACACCACCAGAATGTTTTAACTGCAGTGCGGTTCTAAATGCACAATACAATCCAGTTAGAAATTTACTAGCAACTAATATAAATACGAAAACAACCGGCATTTAGAACTAAAATAAATCAAACAAATAGTGTTAAATATGAAATAATTACAATAATATAAATAGAAAAAATCTCAATTGTGATAGAATTTATTGATTATTACAAGTCTTCCAAATTAGATTATGTGAATTATTTATTAAAATCATCCGAGCCTATTCTAGAAAATAATTAATATTAATAATAAATGACCATATCGTCAATAGGTGAAATGGAAATGTTTCCATATTTCTTGAATTCAAATCAATTGATACGAAGCATTTTACCGATATGAGATTAAAGAAACGCAAGAGAACTGATGAGAGTACATGGAAAGCTCTTAGAAGATGTGTTATCTTTTTTACAACAATCTGTGTAGTACCAGTAATTCTAATACTTTTAGTTACAACAGATAATTATATGAGACCGGTCCGATCTGCTACATTCATTAAACCACAAGTAAGTAAACAAAACAACAACAACAGAAAAAAAACACTAATATTAAAAAAGAAATTAATTAATTAATCAATATTATTTGAACACCGGAAACAAAGGGACGAACCATTAACAAATTGATGAATGTTCTATTTTTATAACATCATTTTAATTAATACTACAATAACAATAGAAACGACATAAAAATTATGTCATCCTTTACCATTGTTATCAGGAATTTTCCGGATACTGTTATCATTTTGTTTGTATTGTTGTTATTGTCGATAGTATATGGGATGAATCAATAATAAGTAAATGTTCGATATTTCTGTCATTGAACATTTAAAAAAAAAAGAATTTTTTTTAGTGAAACACAGGATATCCCACGTGAATATTTTGAGTCATTAGCGATTTTTGTCCCCAAAATGCCCTACAATTAAGAGAATTTCTGCAATACATAAGTTTAACATTAACGCTAAATCTTATTTTACTATTTATTGTTGGATTATTAGGATTTTAGTGAAACACCGGTGGTTCTATATTCCAGTTTGTGGGGCCAACGTTTCGTCACCGTGTGGTAACTTCATCAGGACCTTAACTAGTTAACTAGTGATGAAGTTACCACACGGTGACGAAACGTTGGCCTCACAAACTAGAATATAGAACCACCGGTGTTTCACTAAAATCCTAATAATCCAATAATAAATCATAAGATAAGTGAAAATAAGAACCACAAACAATAACATCTTATTTTACGTTATGTGTAGTCCCTCCTGTTTTTCTAACAAGATTTAACATGTTTATAATGTACATACATATTATAATGAATACCAATAAATTAGATAATTTTTTGTTTCTAGTTGGACCACAAAAACAATTATAATAACAACGATAAAGTCCATATAAATTTGCATAATTTGAGTGTAATTGTTGCACGATTAGAGAGACGACGTCAGCATTTGAGAAAATCATGCAAATATTTGGGATTAAATGTGCCTGGTAATGATACATTACATAAACCAAACCCATGGGAATTTTTAATTGATAATAAACACCACTTAGTTTGGTGTAATGTATTTAAAGCAGCTAGTACATCATGGATGTACAATTTTAATATACTTGCTGGGTAATTAATTATTATTATTTTTATCTCAATATTTAAGAGTCGAACAATAAATACATTCTCTTATTTTGTAGTTATAGTCCGAAATTTTTGAAAAAAAGCAAACTAGTACCATTAAGTTTAGCTAGACAGAAATATCCACGACCATCATTGCAACAATTAAAGAAAGCTTTCAATAATTCTATATCATTTTTAATAACACGGCATCCATTAGAACGACTACTATCAGCATATAGAGATAAACTGCAATTTTCTTTGCCGCATACACATCATCGTAAATTAGGCAATGAAATAATTGCAAAATATCGCAAGAAACAGGTAGTTAAAAAACTTATTTTATTATCTAATAGGGAGATTTTGCCCTACTGAGAATAAACGCTCACGTCAAACGTTAAATTCTGAAAGATAATTAACCAGAAGATTCTCAGAATTTAGCATTTAGCGTACGTTTATTATGAGTATGGCAAAATCTCCCTATTGTCACTAGATTATTCCGTGGAATTCAAACGACATCGTCTTCGTCATCTTGTCATCTTCGCTTGACGACTTTTTCGGTACTGCACGTCCATACGGACTCAGCAATTCAAATGGAAGTCTCTACGGCTTTGCTAGCTTCGTCCACAAGGCTCTAAGCGGGATATTTAAATCAAATGTAAACACAATTTTAAGAATTACTTACGCAAAACAATAGACCGTTTACTGTTTCGCGCGCCCCACCACTCATTTTAGTCATTGTCACGATGAAGACGATGACGTCCATTTGAATTCTACGGATTATGTACATATTGTGTTGTTATCATTTTTTTTTCTTCTTCTTCTTATTTTTATTTTTAAGCATGGTGTACATATTGAAAAGTGGCCAACATTCCCAGAGTTCGTATTATATTTACTTGATTGTGTAAAACAAAATCAACCATTGGATATGCATTGGACACCAATAACCGAATTTTGT
>JAZBHA010000751.1:3919-36397 GCA_037464855.1 Iselma pallidipennis
AAACTGAAACGTTTAATAGAAAACAGACAATACGTAAATTGTGTAAATTCCTTTGACGATATACCTTTTATCTCACCAGGGTTTTGTAGGTGTATGTGTGGATGTGTTTGATGTTTGGACGTGTGTAATAGGATCCTGAACACTAATTACTTGGAGCAAAACAAAATTTCAAAACGTTGATGGTTGTAGAAAAAAAATGCGCTTTCAATATGAATAACAGCCGTGAAATGAGTAAAGTTTTTTTTCCTAAATGTTATTCTCAAGAACTATTGTGTGCCACACTATTCTAGGATGCCAACAATAATAGGTTTGAACGTTTTCAATACATCTCGGTAGTCCTAGACAACGTTTCATTTTTATTCCAAGTCTTTTCTATACTATAACACAGTCTGTCTTGATAGATTAATTTTTGATTTGTATTGTCCAACAATCTCAGATGACGTTATTCTATCAACACAGTCGAGAACTTTGAACAAATCGAATTCGTCACGTTGGAAATTAATTAAATTCGAAATACCACACCTTAACCGAGTATGCTTGTAATGGTTCGTCGAAATGTTATAAAAATTTAATAAAACACCAATGATACATAAAAACAACAACAAGAACAACAAAAAAGGAAAGAGGAAATTTGAAAAATATTTGAATTGAAACTAGGTAGTCGTTCAACAACTATCTAAAATTTAACATTCAACACCATTAACAGTATTCGAATAGTGTCGTTTTATTCTTTGGAGAAACGGAAAACTACAAATTCCACTTGGCCGTATTCCGACAAAAGCTGGGAAAAGAGAGAGGACCAACACAAACTACTACTGATCTGCAGCACTGGGTTCGCGTTTCTCTAATATTTATGGGGCAAGTCAAGTGCACTGTGTGTGTGCTTTTGCTACTGCTACTGAACAGAGAAGTGCCTGTGAGACCAACGGAAATTCGGTCCCATCAAAATGACGAAAATCCTTACATTTAACCAATTTCCAATGAAATAACCCGGTATTTTAAAACTATCAGGATTTTATTCTTTACCATACCCAAATACACACACACACAATGTTGCAAATCTCATTATAAGTCTTGTCATAAAAATACAATAAAAAAGTAGCAGCGAGTTTGTAGTAATGGGGGCTGGCACAAACACATCATTAATTCGAGGATTCATCCCCTTGACTAATAAAGCTACTCCGCCCAGAAATCATCAGAATATTTTTCCGGGGATTTGTGTCACACAAATCTTGAGATTTCAACTATTCCAGTTTCCATTTGTGGAAAACATACAAACTATTCCACTTACTTTAATGATTTTGATGTTCAATAGAAACTTTATTAATCGACTCGATAATATTGTACATTTTCAAGTCATTTGGTCCATTTAAATTTAAAATCAATGGTTTAAAGCAAACCAATTCGAATCGATACTTTGGAATACCCTTTAAAGTAGTGGTGATTTTCAAAACACAGCCATCAAGTCGATTCAATCTAATATTTCTTATAACTCTCTTTGACTAAATCCAAAAGGCCAAAAACTTGAAACGACTTGAAAGAGGAATTGTATCGGTTGAATTGATACGAAACTAAAAGTCACTAGAATGAGAATCGATTTTTTAAAATGATAGTATATGTGACACAACCATATCTTGGAAAACTTCTTAAACACTATTCTCAACAACAACAACATCGACATCAACAACATTAGTGGTAAATAGAAGAGAAAAGAAACCTGTTTTATAATCTAATGGTTTTTGTTTCCATTAGATATATTACACCATGCCGGGACCATTCGTCTCCTTATTTACTTTAGACTTAATAAACGTTTGATGATCTCGCTTTTGGCGTGATTTATTCTTAGCAATTTATAAAACGCAAACACCAAGACACTGACTAACACATAATATACAACAGAAACTAGAATTTTGTTTTCAAGGGAGGAACTAACTGGTGTTGAACAAGAAGAAGAACAACGAAGCGAGAACAACAGCAGCCAAATACGAATATGTCACAGGTGTTGCTACTGTAATAATTTTCAAATTGCACACAACACCGACAAGACTGTGTATGATTAAATTTAAATCCTCTAAAGGAAATATACAGCTTTTAATATTATATCGCAAACTAATATTTTAAATTGTTCTTATTCGGATAACAATCATCTTTAAACATGAAAAAAACTTAAATTGTGGGCGATCTTGTAATTTTTGAGATTTCTTTGAGGGTGAAATTTGATTTGCAATTAAAATCATCCCCGGACTAAATATGTTGGTGAATATTAAATTTCCATTCAATTACAAAATCAACTTTTTACGAATAATTTTAGGATTTTTTTTAACAAGTTCTCTTCTCCCCTGTTTCGAATATAAAATTCTAATATATCTTTAAAATTTTATACAGGTTTCAGTTTATCGTTAGAGGAGCTTTTGAAAACTTTGAAGGCTTAAAAGTTTTAAGAAGGCTACTACGCCATCTATTGAAATTTGCAAAATATCCCAAAAATCGGTTCGAATATGCTAAATACAATACATTAATAATTTTCTAATTGGAAGGATCATTTTCTTGAACGGAAAAAAATTAATAATATCTCTTCCTTAAAACCTCTTTGTATTATCAAATGGAAATCATTCATCTATTCAAATTAAATGAAAAGCTTTCAAATAAACGACAGTAGATATTTATAATTTTGAACGGATGATAAAGTTTAAAAATTTTACAAACTGTCTAGAATAGAAGGGTAATCTATTAGTTATTTCATGTAATATACAGAAAGTCATGTGATATGTATTGTATTCAGTCGGAATTTATAAAACATAATTAATTTACTGGGATAGGCTTCTTTAATATTAAATAGATTCCCTGTTTGTAATATGAATTTTAGAGGGTTTCCTGTTGTTTTACAATAGCAACAACAACAACAACAACACCAATAACAATAACCGGCAACAGCAAACATTATAGGGAGAGACATTCAGAGTTATAATTTTCTTTACAAAAAATGTCCATCAATAAAACTAAAAGCCTTTTGATGGAAGAAATGAAACTTACACTTATCGAACAACACAAAAAACCAACACGCACGTCTATCATTAGGACACAAATCAGGCTTTGTGTACATAGTACTATAGTACCGACAGTTTTTTTTGCTGGATTTTTCTTCTTGTTAGTCAAAAAAGAAATTAGAAGAGGGAACAAGAGTCTATTCGTAATCAAAAGCTAAATATTAATATTTAGTTAAATATTTGTTTTCTGATAAAGTTGGACTACGCTTTTACAGGAAATTAATCATAATTTAAACAAAAACTCACCATTTAACACAAAGAAATAATCCGAATATTTGTTGTTAGAAAACTATTTACATACTTTATAGAATTCAATATTTCTCTATTTTTATTAGGATTTTTTTATTGAGAGAACAATTGTCACAGTACACCTTCCGGAAATTCCCTGTAGATCACACAAAATTAACCGTAAAAGTTACAAAAATTCCACGATCTTCTCCGTAAAATGTAAAAAACGGTTAATCCGATATAGATTAGCGTTCTATTATAAACACCAATGCGGCGCGCATGTAAAAGCTCCGGTCTACTCTGCCAACGTACAACTACCACAACACCCGGATTCAGACTGAACCAAAACTGAAAGCTTGCCTGCCTTGTTGTGTTCGTTCACGGTCTCCGGTTCAGTTCTTCCCCACCATACATCCACGGATTTCGATGTTGGTGTGTATATGTGTATGTGTGTGTGTGTAAATGTTACATGTATGGATGTATATGTAGTTGTATTTGTGTGTCCTTTACCTGCACGGTGGCACTCTCTGTATTCCTAAATTCTATTGGTTTAGAATCGGTGGGACGTTCAGCAATTGTTGTTTGGACACCACCGGAAACTAAGAACTGTCGAACTACACGTCACAACATCAGAATTATCATTTCAAGAAGCACACACACTCACACAACGGTGTGATCAAGTGACATACTATAAGGACCTCTTTTATACGCACCAGGTGTAAAATCGAGACAAACGAGTGAAAAAGGAGGAGATCAACTATTTCGTCAGGACGATATTTGAGTCTTTGTTGATATAAAATTAGGAGTATTTCCTGCTATTTTCGTTACAACATGTCAAGTATTGCAAAGAAATATTTGATTGATGAGACCGTGACAACAGGAAGAACTTACATACCGTATTTTATGTGTTGCACAACGATAAAGGATAACCCAAAATTGCTTGTTTCCTTGTCTAATCTCAAAAAATCAACAAATTTATCTCAATTATTGAGATTTCTTCTAGGAATAATTTTAAACAATACTTGGTTGGAGTTTGGTTGCAATAACGGTGGCAGTAATAGACGAAGGATCGATGAATTTTTAAACATGTTGGATGGGCATGAGTGGGAAATATGGTCAGTGAAGGGAAGAATCGTTCACAATATGTATATGTGTGAGTGTCATTGTGTGGTCCTACCCTCTTTATTTATTAACAATGTTGAATTGTAGAATAAGGGGACCTATATTTGACATTTTCAGATATGCTAGTCTTTGAAAAGAATAAAAACACCAATGTGGAGATGAGTTTATTTTATGAATTCCATCGACGGACAACAGAAAATTGACCTTGAGTTAGGATGATATCTCTAAAAATAATAAAAACCGATCGTACCACCACCACCCTTGAAAGACATCATTTTAATTCTATTTAATATATTATTAGCGTCACTAAACGAGAAATTTTCAAATTTTTAAAATTTCTCCTCCAGCAAAATTAATATCGAGTAATTAATTTTGCCTGCAAACGACTGTCAAACACCCTAAAGTCAAGCTGAGACCACCCCTCAGAACGAACTGCAAATATTTCCGCTTTACTACTCTGTTGTTTTTTTTTCCTAACTTTTTCACTAATTTATTTTTATTTTTTTTACCCTCTACATTCCTCTAGAATGATTGACATTTTAAAAAAAATTTACAATCTTATAACTGTATCAACTTCACCCGAATTTCCATTGTAAAACAATTTGTCTGCGGTACAGGACAGATACTGATTAGTTTCGGTTGTAAAAATATCCCAACAAAACGAACCATCCCACAATTCATTTCGTCTTAATAGTTTGTGGCTATGGATTGCAATCCACCACTGACCCACAAAATTTATGGCTCGTCTTTGACATGAAATTTATGATAATTTCTTGAAACGACTTAAATCATAAACAACAAAACCAAAGGGAAAACTTAAAAATGGACATAGGAGAAAAAATAATTAAATATTATTTTGAATTGTTAATTTTTATAGTTCCAGTTGTCTTTTTTTTTAGTTTTGATAGGTTGTGTGTAATTCTTCATTGAGCTGGTTTTTGGATATTTGACGAATTTTTAGGTGGGATGAATGCCGTTTTCGACGCAGGGAGTCGATTGCTTTAAGAGGGAATTAGGTAATAAAAATATCAGTTTGATTTATTGCCAACAGTAAGGTTTTTGGTTGATATGGTTTATGGTTCCCCTTACACCCTATGACGTTCACAATTGCAATGTGGCATTTTATAAAAACCATTAAATGGTTAAGCATGCGTTTTATCTTTATAGGGAGACAATAGTCTCTTAAAATAACTTTCACAAAATAACAAAAGGCACCAAACCACTAAAACAACAACAACAACAAGCCTAACTTTTGCATTAGTCACTTTTGCAACATTTGAAACAAAACAATATTTGTAAGATTTTTAGATTGGAAATGTATAATTATAATGTGCTCTGAAAATAACTGGAGCTTTTTCTGTCTTGTAAAGAGGAAATATATTGTTAAATTACTTTGCAATGAAATCTTAATCCCAGCAGACGTTATGTTGGTTAATTATTACATTGAAATACGGCCATAATCGTCCAACAAATTATTCATAAATGTTGTCACGTCAGTTTCGATGCATATCACAGAAAAATTAAACAGGAAATTAATTAAGTACGGTTTTACTTCACTTGTGTGGGAAAGTCATCATCGTCAGACGACAGCAATTAACGTTGATGTCATGTCCTTTTTTTTAATCTGCCCTATATATGTATACTATACCCTTTTAAAACTTGTTAAAGTCAGTATAAGGGAAATTTTTCGATTAGCAATTTCTTCAATATGTCAATACATACATTATCCAAGTTTTATCACAAAAACCCGTATTTATCAATAACAATCATCCCTTTATTGGTCATCTGAAGACCTAATATAGAACAGTATTAATTAAAATAGTAATAAAAGCATGTAATAAGATCCCTGCAATAGTGGCGTCAAAACAAAACTTACTACTAGGGTAAAAATAGGATCAGTATTGAGAATGAAGGGATGGCTTTTTAAATTAATAAATCTCATGCAGCATCAAGTATAGAACAGAAGGGTGAGAGAGGGAAGATGGGTGGGTATTGCAACGGCGGAACCCCAGGCGGCAATTACTATGATGTACCACCGAAATTTTATGTATTTGCCAACTTAGTCATATGATATATTACGTTCAATTATGGCCAATATGACCTCGTAAATTATAACATATAGTCACTGTTAGGTTTTAAATTGTAATTTGGTAGAAATCGGATACTGAATTTCAAAAACAACAAAAAAAAACAAAATGAGAACGGAAGCAGTTATTTTAATTAAATAAAGAAAAGATCTACAGATATACTGTTCTGAAACTAGTAATTATGATAAGAGCTTTGTATCAATTTTGAAATAATATTTTTTGATGAAATTCACCTTGGTTTTGGGATTATGTGTCTATGTCGAAAACTTTAGCCAATTTTTCTTGTCCTTCTGGAATGCTCTACATGATTTATATTTGGCGAGTCTCTCATTTTTGAAGACCTTTATATGATCCAAGATCCTCGAAAACCGACTATCCATATAGCAATATATTTCATTGTATAACAGTATAACCTAACACATAGCCACGTTATACTACAAAAATACTATATCCATCTCCTTTATTTTCCCGTTTTCTTTTAGTTTTCTTGTCATTTTCATTCGTTTTCTTTCTTTTTTTTTGAGTAAGTATTACTATAAGATCGGTTATATATGCCCTAGAAAAAGATGGGATAGCATCGATTAACTTTAGGCTACTGTATATGGTGTATGCGATAAGTTCAGAAAATGTGTTGATTCATTCATTTATACGACAGGACCCTGATAAGCAAGGGCAAAGCGGAAATGATAAAAGAGGGATGGCTATGTAGGTGGCATCGAGATCCAAGGAACACACTGATATTTGTTAGAAAATTGAAATGTTACAGCCTAGAAAGGAAAGCAACGACGTCCTCTAAATTACTACTTCTCTATACCTACATACATAATACTATTATTAACAATATTTTACTTTATTTTAGCTCGTTAGTTTCTGTGATTCTGTATTGTTATTGTTGTTGGTTTGTTGTAAGGAACAAGAGGGGGTGATTCACTTTTAGAGAAATAGTGACGAAGCTGTGACTGAACGGATTAATGCAAGAAGTACATTGATACGTGACACGAAATAACATTCGAAGATCGATACAAAAATCCAAGATTCACAAAGAAACAGACCAACATATATCTGTATGAATATTTTACGTATTCGTAGCTATTTCCAAATTCTTTTAGATCTAAACTTAAAAAAGAAAACGATACAAAGAAGGATGTGAAATAGTATTATTTATCCACCATAGTTTGCTAAACAAACGCAAATAATTTAATGGTAGGAATCTTGTTTTCTGTAACAGAATAATAAAGGAAAAGAAAAGGCAACCCAATTTATATTTTGACAGAGCGTGAAGTTTTTTCAAAAGGCGGATTGTAGGTAATGCATACGGTGCCAGTTTCAGGATTTGTCGGCAAGATTTTTTTTTATCTTGTATCACTACGTATATTATATGTATGTATGTATGTTCAATTTTTGTTCATTCATCCAAAGAATATTTTCATATCGGTTGCTTAGAAACCTGCACTGGGGTATTGTAAAGGGATTATCCTCTAGTTCAGTACAACAATGGAAAAGTAGTTCGAACAATATTGGGTCCAGATGGAGTCTGCCAAATGAACAACCAAAAAAAGACCACTACTTGACAGTGCTTCTACACAAAATAAAACGATAATTTTAAAGAGAAAAAATACAAGAATCATTCAGCATAAAAATTTAATTACGTTTATTTTAAGCATTGTCTAAATAACGACTTAATTTTAGATGAGTCGTAATTTGTTGTAGCTAAAGTGGGATTTTAATTTAGACTTCTTATTTAGAAACAATCGTCCATTAAAACTCCAACAAGAAAAAAGAACTGTTGAAAAAAATATACAGACAGACCCTGCTTATAGCGCTGTTTGGGTACCGCTCTCTAAGACCGTGTTCATAGTATGAGCAGGACTACAAGCGACTAGCTTACCGCTTATATTTACTATGTGCAACTCCATTTGAATACATGTTTTTTTTTTGCATGTGGTGCCGCTCATCCAATGAACACAATCTACCCATTTCTTTTACGGGTTGAACCACAGTTCGATGAACGTATGCTGCACGTTAATCGGGGTCTGTCTGTAGTAACAACGCAAAACCGCTTGACTCCAAATTTTCAAAAGAAAAAGTCATTATTATGCATGTTTATCTAATTAATTACTGACGAAATTAAATTCACCATAAAACAAACGAATTCAAACGTTCTTAGAGAAAAAGAAGAGAAAATAATAATAATGATAAACAAATAAAGAAAGAAATTTACCCACCGGCATAAATAAGTGAAAAATAAAAAAAATCCTTTGTTCTGACCTGTGTCTTGAAACAAAACAAGCTAATTCATTGTAACATTTTTTTGTATTTCCCCGAGATGTAAATTAATCCCTTCCGTATAATTTATTATTTACGTTACGTTGGCATCTATTCATTCCCTTCAATGAACTTAGAACCATCTTCCATGCAATTATTTCTTCACAATAGCAATTAGTTTTTAATAGAAATAAAAATGGACTGTTTAATTTGTTCTCTTGTTCTTTTTTTTTATTTTGTTTCGTCTAGAAAAAGCTTTCCAATGACGACAAAGTTCTTCAAACAAACCCTACTCTATTTCTAAGCTCAAAGACTTGCTCGAAATACATTTAATACGGTTGGTATGGTCAATGTGCATACTGAATTAGATTTTGCCATTAATTATATCATTAATTTTAATCGTATTAATGAAGGTGAGAGAAACTGTACGATCTGTAGCCTAGTTGGCGAAGCATCAAAATCTTACCATCATTGTCATCGTCACTATCACCAATGCGACACTACTATCAAATCAACTCAGTAGTAGTCTATACTACTACGGGAGTATCTGCGGTTTATGGCACATCGTAATCTCCTCCAATCGAACGATTTCTGCAAACTAATGCGATTAAATCAAGAAACGGATGCACGACATAAACAGGCTTCGGATATTTTCCGAATCGATCTCATTTCCAATTCTGTTCGATTTTACAAATCAAAATGAATAGTTTCGAAAACGGAGAAAAAAGCCTGCTCAGTTCAGTTTGGATGTATTTGAAGGGAACCCATTACCCCATAACGAGTCACTGCCACCACCAATCATCATCATCATGAACGTTTCAAAAATTTAAAAGGACACCCATTTCACGAGTCTGTAGATGGGATTATTAGGGAGTAAAATTGTAAACAACATGATGAACAGACGGAAATAACAACCAAACAATTCATTCCAAGCGATGCGCGCGGTAAAGCTCTGTCAAGCTTCCATTAACCGATATTTGGCCCAATCGACCTGTTATACAGGAACAGTTGATGGTATCAATGTTTCAAGGTAAAATTTTGAAACACATTTTTCAAGAATCTCAGCATTACTTGATAATCTGCATCGTGTTGTAAAATCACCAACTAGTTTGAATGCTTTGCAATCAAGTGGAAGCTTTTAAAAGATTATAATTTATAAAAATTCTTTATTCAAAATTAAACTCCATCATCACAATTCAAGTTTGTTGAAGTATGGTGGATTCAATTCACCAAATCCCGAACAGATATTTTAATTTAGTTTCACCTCAGCCAAAACTGGAAATGTAAATACCAGAATTCCACTTTTGCCAAATACATAGAAAACGACGTTGAATAAAGTTGATGTGGGAGAAGGAACAGCCAGTGAATGGTTACAATGAAAGAAACTTTCTATATTAAAATTCTTAAATTAAAAATCAGAGTAGGAAAATTTAAAAGTTTTTGAGAGAAAAAGGCAAGATGATAAAACGAAGTTGCAAAAGATAGAAAGAGGGGAAAAGACAAAAAATAACGGTGAACGCACATATACATACATACAGAGAGAGTTGAGTGAAAATTCGCCGAATTTACATCTTTATTTGTAACTTTTTTCCTCTCTCATTCCTTTTGAAAGTTACAAAACTGATATATCTGGCCTTTGTTGTTTGGAAAACTTATTTTAAGCGGATTTTCGTCGTTTCCCCATAAAAATATCAAGGAACTTTAATATCAATAATTCAAGATGTTAATCATATGAACGTGTCTTTCTCAGAATAAAGCACACTAACCAACAATATGACGGTTAAAATATTTATAAAAGGTCTAACAATAGTTATAACAACTACTGCTACTACAATGACAGGAAAACGACGTAAATTTATCTACTGGTAATGTATTGTGAATAGTTTTGGTATTCGGAAATCCACAAAGAACTTGAACAAAGAGTAGATTTTTATAATTCAAGGCCCACCATACACCGGAAGGATTAACAGACTCTGTAGCAAAGTCGACGCCTTTAGAATAACATTAGTTGATAGTCTGAAATATTCCATGAATATAGAAATCTACCTTGACGGTACCTTAATGATTCAAGCCACATTTGATCAAGATAATCTGAATATTAATTGAGTGCTAAATATGGAATTTGCGGTAATTCTTTTCAATTTTCTTCTTCTTTTCTGTTACACCGTTCTAGAGGAGAGTTACAACATAGATATACACAGAAAAGATAATAGATGTTGCTTATTCCACAGAGTTAATGTGATTGGTATAAAACTACTTTTTGTTTCTGCAGTATCCATTCAATACTTTCCCCTTCAAATTTACCATTAAAAATCAGCAGAGCACAGAAGATCCGTATACATTTATATCAAGGTAAGATGTGCATAAACATGAAAACATGTATCCTCATCCCTTACATGATCTCATACATGCACATACGTGAGTTACTCACACATGGATGAACTTCAGCAAACCTGAACGGTGTTCATCGCCATCACCACCTTCACTTTTACAACTGCACACAAATACACACATATACACCTGAATCAACATGCACGATCGGTACCATAAGCAATTGTATACAACATCGAAATGTGTACACATCATCGTTTCAACATCTGATCTATTGATGGGATCAAACAGGCGACAAATGTGATTGAGATCACTTCCATACAGATCACGTCAATCGGAAAACGCAAGATATTTACACGGGTCGTATACAACATAATACACACAAAAGAAAAAAGATACGAAGGGGGGCCTAACCAAAATAAAAGTGACGATAGACTAAATTAAGTCTACCTTGAAACCATAATATAGAGAGGGCTTGAGAGTATGGCAAAAAAATCAGGGGCCACCTGCATTGAAAACTCCTCACAAACACACAATTCTAAATCTTAAACAGTGCATTGTTTGTCATCGAATTACCACGAGGATTTTCTTCAATTTTCCACTAGATGATATATAGTCCAGTTTTCTCAATATTTGTTCAATGTTCTAGAGTCCAGTTCTTTTATCGAGAGTTGAAACTCAAACAGTTGCATTTTTGTATAATCTATATATTAATAGTAATAATAATAATAATAATGATCATACATATGCATGTGTGAGTGACGTAAATATATTGTGTATACACACAAAACAACAAAAATAGAACTGGTGTTATGTGGAACAATACATCTGCTTCTACTCTTAAAAGATGAATGTAAAACCACCTTTGACCGCCCTTTTGGAACGTAGCAAAGATCATCTTACACATGAAATGTATCCCTGAAACGGTGATGCTTTGACAGTTCAGAACACGTCGTCACAAACATGATATCGTATTATTATTTGTCTACCTATTTCTGAGTGTATATATCTGTGAACATGATCTAGGATTCGCTAGAAGAGAAGTGGATAGTAAATAAATTGACAGTTTTCTGTTCTTTCCAATTGCATACTCAATGTCAATATTTGAAGAACTACCTTTTTTCTTCTCCTTCTCTTTTGAATTTTGACGACAGTAACAATAATTGAAAAATAATAGGAGTACCTATACACGTACATATTATCGGAATTTCGTCACGAATTTTTAACAGAAAAGTTTCTGTTGTAACTGTAAAGAAATTTCCCGAAAAGCTGTCAACTACAAGGCAGCTGGATTTGATAGTTGTACTTCAAAACGGATTTTATTTCAACCCTTCTTTAATCACCTGTTTTTAATAGGAAGTAATGCTTATAGTAAACTTGGAGTTTTTGTGAATATTAGCTTACAATCCAAATTACTTTGTGGTATAACCTAAAAAAATAGTTTGTCTACTGCAGCAGCAACAATAGACAATTTTAATTTACAATCTTACTTGGGTCTCTGTTGTCCTTTAATGTGCATCTGTTTAAGATTGTAAATTAAAAATGTCTATTGCTTCTCTTTTGATGGGTACTACCGCAAAGTAATTTGACCATGGAAGTCAATATTCACACAATTTCTATGAATGGTATACCCTCTCTTAACCAACTTTACTTAAATCCTTCAAGAGTATTCTTTTTATACCTAGAAAATCCAAATTTCAGTAGTAACCCTAAATAGTAGTAGGTACTACACTTATTTATTGCTGTATTTCCTCTATTTCTTCTTATTTTGTGTTATTTATTATCGTACAGTTGGCCAAGTTTTTGTTCGAGAATACGATGCAATCAACTCGTTACGTGACTTTAGTAAACCCAACGAATTTTAAAACTAATACTGTAGGAAAATGGTATTGTGGAAAGTGGAAACTGTACACATACTACAACTAACAACAATCGGTTGAGGTGCTTGGCCAAAGTTTTTCATTTTATCTTGATTTTTTCTCTTTCTTAATCTTAGATTGTTGTTTGTTGGTCCTCTGCACGTTGTTGAAGTATCTGTTTAAAGACAGTACGTGCTCAAGATGATATCGGATTGTTTGACTCATATCCATATCGGTTGTATTGTTTGTTTGTGTATAGTATGTATGATGATGAAGAGAGAATGAAAGAAACAAAGAGAGAAGCGAGGACATTTCTTGTTATCTCACCTGAACTTTGTTGATTTTAACGACCTTTATTGTTGTTTTAGGATTTCCGGTCGGAATATTTATTTAACAAATATCCATAGGTATATGATAATATTTACAGGTACTCATATTTCAGTCCTTGATAGGATATTTAGTGGACATCATTAGATCAACAATGAAATTGATGCCCAATGAGTAGCTTGTTTACACTACTGAAATTTTTAACCATACCATTTATGCAAGAGATGACAAGAGATAATTTTCAAATTCACAAAGGTAGGTATATAGTTGAGAGTTTACCAGATTTATTATAAATATGTCCGTATCATAGTTATTACAACTCACGTTTAACTATACGTTTAAAGTCTGATCTAATGGAATGCCCTTGCCTGTTGACATACCAAATTAATTCTTATTAATAAGGCCAGCACGGTCTAAAATATTCGATAAAAGATAATAACGTTCGGAAAATTAGTAAAGGAATTCCAGTTGCAAGAAACACATCTCTACCTGTCATATCGGCGTATCTGTCTTTTCACAATCATAACAAAAAAAAATAATAATCAAAGACATTCCCACCTACCGAATCGGAATTCTTCTGCACTACTGTTCAACTTAAAGCTACCTGTCCAGTTAAAAAAATTGTTTTCGCTGCGATTAGACTTGGAGTTGTTGAGCTTTCTTTTACTTTGATCAATTAACTGGTCAACTATAGGCCAGGAAAGTGAAATTGAAAATAGGCTTTGCTACACTAGTGCGGAAAAAAATTTCATTACTTCAGACCATTCTGCACTTTCGTAGAAAAAATAGTGTGTCACACTAAGGGGGAAAGGGACATTAGAAAACTTGTCTTGAAATGGAGCCTTTTCCGCACTTGTATTACAATATAGGTACTATTGTCTCTCTTTAAAACACTTTCACGCAAAAGATTCACCTTTCCAAGGAATCCCACCATTTTAGATATGTTCATTTTTCAAATCGACTTCGAACTTTTTAACAATAAATATAGTCCCCTGCCACATCACTATTTCTCTTCTACATGACTGCACTAATTGGTTAAATGCATCACCCTTTTCGTACAACAACAACAACTACAGTCACATCTCGTTATTTACCTCGTCTCATCTATAAAACACTTAAAGAACAATCGGGAAATTATTTTGTCTGTTCCACTTTTTTCTTATTGTTTGTTGTCTGTCTTGTCTGTCTTGTTTTCTGTTTTCGGTAGACGAAGTAACAAGTCCGCCAGAAATTTCCGGACAAGTTTTAATAATTGACGAGTGAAATGGTAAAGAAGATGGACAAATCCAGGTGTGTGCGACGAGGCGACACACAGGAATTCGCCGTCGGGAGATTTTAAAAGCCAACTGTGGCCCTCATCTTAGAGAGCATGAGATAATGCAACCAGACACATGGAACGAGACGGAGCCAAATGGTGAAATAACTGTGCTGACAAGATGCTTGACTTCGCATCATATTCATGACAATGTTATGGTATGAGAGAAGGAAGCTTTTGAATTGTATCCCGATTTGAAATTCACAATTCCCCTCCACTATTCAAGGGAATAGTGTATAGTGTATGTGCATGTGTGAGAATTTGATTTCAATCGGAGTATACAAGAGAGAAAGCTGCACCGAGGGATCAATCCACCTAAACAAACACCAACGATACCGGGGATTAAATGGGTTTTAGGAAAACTCGTATACTAGACCCTTGATTTTTTTTTAAACACTCTTGGAAAAAGTGTCTGTAGATGTTAATTATAAATATTATCTTGAAGTAAAACAGACAAGACTTTTTAAAAAATTACTGTATATCTAATAGAATTGAAGAAGGAAATTGGCCAGGCGACTTTTAAGCAAAATCTACCAATCATCCGATCTGCCTCGATTTTCGCTCTAAAATAATCTAGACGGGCTCAATTGAAGCAAACATGATTTATGATTGGCAAAACAGCCAAAACCATGAAGGCAATCGTCCGATCACCAACTTAATGGTGTAGAAATTGCTGGTATCGATTGTTTAATAATCATTTAATTAAATCCGAACAGGTATATCCAGGTATATTCACAACAAATCCCTAAAATCTTTGGACTACAGTTGGAAACTTTCCGTTTTTCTAATAAATTATAGAGAGATTATTTGATCGAGAATTATCTCTCTATTTGATTTAGTAAATTTATAGTTTGCACACTAAATTGGATTTATTATTGATTTTTATCACGAAATCTAAGCGCTTTTGTTGCGAAATTTCTTGAGCATGAATCGAGCCAGTTTTCGCTATTCCGCCTAAAGTGCAAATCGAAACTTAATCGTCTGTAAAGACCGTTCATTAATCATAATTCTCATCAGAAACTAGCTGAGTTAAATTAAGCCAAATCGGTTCGTATGGTAATATTGTTTTCACCGATTAAACAGGAATGAAACGAAAGTTTCACTTGTGCAGTTTCAAACTGGCTTTAAGATCAACGCATAGAATTTGTTTATGTGTAGGTATGTGCATGTGTGTATGTGTGCGAGGGTGAGTGTATGTAACACATCCCTTGAGTAAGTTGCAACTTAGCCCAATGACAAGTTGATTAGGATTCATAATCTCCAAAGTTAGAAAGTTTGGAACGTATACTGTGGCCGATCATTGAAACTTGGCTTGTTTTAATGGCACCTATGTTGATATGATCCGGGCGAGTTGTGTTATAAGAGAAATCTAGGGGTCCAGCCTGTCGTATCGTTGCCGTGCCAAAAGCTTTTGGGTAAACTGATGACCTGCTATCAACTTAACAAATAGGGGTTAATTCAGGGGCAACAAGGATTGTAAGTAGCTGGATGGAAAGTCGGTCGTATCATCCTTGTGCCCTACTATAACTGAAATCAAGAGGACGGGACTTGACTATCGACGACCATACTATACTCTCTTCTAATCAAAAGTTCTCAACGTTTCAAAACTTTGGCAATTTCAAGTACGCAGTTGACCAATGGAATGGACAATATGACTGAAAGGAATCGAGAATCGAGAATGGAGGATCATTATATGCTTATCAGATCCAGTTACATGCTTATCAGAATGACCTTACCCATTCTAATAAATACACAACCAACCGGAAAAGACATATTTTTGAAAATTGAATCGGTTTATTTGGATGCAGTTTTAAATGAAACAAATCATTAATCATTTTCTACTAATCTACTCCAAATCCTTTTTTCTGATAATACTATCACATATCTTTTACATACTGTTCCAGTTTCCGCCGCTTAGTTCTATCAGTAACAGCACGCCTGTTAACGATAATTCCGACTTTGACAGAAATACAACATTCCGGCCAGTTAACAGACTACGTCCATCTGGATTTTATTAATGATTTGAAAAGTTTCATCTGTATCCGACATTCATTCATTTTTCTTTCCTCCGACGACACATAATGAATTGCCTATTAGAAATAATTATCAAAATGGAAATGGATGTCTAACATTTAAAGATTTACCTAAATGCAAATATCCTTCAAATTCAGAGTTGGAAACTTTTTCTCTCTGTTACCTTGCAGTCATACTTTGACAATTTATCTCACAGTTAACACAAAACTCAGCCATAGCAGGGCATTTTTTATTATTGCATTATATTGGAAACCTTTTTTTCTTGTTTGGTCAAAAAATTGTTATAAAATTGTCCTCAAGTGACATTTGAAAATTTCACTTCAAATATTATATTTTATATAAGATGTCGGTCGTTTAGTGTACATTTATAAATTATTTACGTGCTCCAGATAACGAATGGCAGAAAAGAAATTCGTAATGACGTGAACGTACCCTATATAAAATATTGAATCGCTTCAAGGGAAAACTTGACGGCTTTTCCCAGTTATGTTATAGCCATATGTGTGTGTGTGCCGATGGTCTTTTTCTTTCTTCCGTTGTATATGACAGTGACATAGCATATTGTCTAAATACAGAAAGAAAAATTATCCACAAAACTCTTCTACCACCATGTGAATCTCTCTGTATATATTTTTTTCCTTTTGTTGTTTGTGTTGTTGCTGCTATTCTACCAATATTATATTTTTAAAAGGCAGAAAGGAAAAACAACAAGACCCAAAGTCTACTTCACAAAATTATTTACGAAGATTGTTTCTCTTGACAAAGATTGTAGCCTTGACTAGCGCTGAATAAATTCAAAAAATCATCCATATTTTCTCAAATGTGAAGAAAATTGATAAAGGAAACGCGACCTAGACTTTGGATCTTGTTAATTTGTAAGTTTTTCGTTCATGAATTTAATGTTATATTTTTATTTCTCATCCTTTTTATTTCAATTCCGACTTGAATATAGAATTTGTCCTTACAAAAAATTGATATTTCTTAGCAAAGAAAGGTTGAGAAATTCCTCCTGCGTTAAGACTGCTGATACATCCTCATGCCACCTTCTCTCGAAACAGACAAGGGTAAAAGTAAAGAATACGATAATAGATTTGTTGTTGTTTCGTAACGGAAAACGACTCTAAGGATTTCAAAAGGATCGTATATCGCAGCTCATAAGTCATTCAGTGTGGGGGGAATTTTTCTTTTTTTGATTCGTAGGAAGAAAAATTGTCACCGTCTCTTTTAATTCATAATAGCCAATATTTTAAGAGTTGAAATTTGGTTATTGTCGATTTAGATGATTAAAGATTGCCTTTAAATATAAATTTAAAGATAATCAAAATCAGCTTCCACGATATGTCTGTGAGTCAGAATATCATATGGTTCGTGTTTGTTCAGCTTGTCTAGAGATGCAATACCGCAGATATCCCTTGACAGTTTTGAAGGATCGTCCATGATATTCGGCTACCTCTTTCAGCTATAATAATGGATGAAAGATTCTGATTTTTATCGGATTTTTAATAAATGAAAATAAAAGTGAACATAAATATTATATACAAATCATGTTTTCAATTAAATTTAGTCATAATGATAACCAGAACAAAAACAAAACTATGTTGATATTATTCATTATGCATTGATCTTATTTTTTTTGCTCTTTTTCTTCTTCAATATGGCGTTTATCGTCTATTCTTCCTAATTTGTTCCAGTTGGTGAACAAACAGGCTAGGACATTAATATTCATACGTTTGGATGGTTTTCGAATCTATGATCTAGGCTCCTCCTTGTAGCGGACCTCCAATCATTTAGTCGGTCCCCGCGCTCTCTGCTAGAAATTCCTCCAGGGGAGTTTCGTGTCGATTCAACTGATGGGAACTAAGGTGGTTTAACGGTCATTTTCTTGCCACCTTGCATAATTACTAACAATGAATACGCGTCTCTCTGTCATCTAATTTGAATGTCTAATTTGTGTGTATGTGTTTTATCTTCTTCTGTTCTATTCCGTATAACAAAAACAGAATTTGTTGGTTAGTAGTTTAGAAAACATGGCGTTGAATAGGAAATACCAGAATATATTCTCATAATTTGAAGAAATTTATTGTGTAATTTACGTACATGTTCTAGCAAATACGGTTACTTGAAATTAGCCAACCATTTTTGTTATTTATTTGTGTTTGTGTTCTCTGTAAAGCAACTGCATTCATTGTCCAGATTACATGCAAACTGTTCTAAAACAGCTTTTGTGGTACAGTACGGAAATTTGTACGAAAACTCGAGTTTACTTTGCTTAACTCTTCTGCTGACAGGTGCTAGGCTTTTAAACTTTCATTATTACACTACGAACAACTTGTGAGATCAACTAAGAAACTATTTAAGACACATTTTAAGATCAACGTTTGGGTTGAAGTTTGTTTTGTGATTAAATAGCGTGTTGAACTGTCATTCCCTTTGCAACTAATTTCGAATTATGCCCACCAGCTTTTACCCATGAAAAGACTCTTTAGATGCATTACATTTGCAAGTTGTTATTATAGGAACTGAGGCTAATAATCAAAACTTTACATATTCACTGCACGTAAATTCAACAACAACACCAACACTACCACCAGCAATAACAGCGTTATAATTAATTTAGTAAAGTTTTACTGATATAGCAGCATTGTAATAAAAGAGGAGCCAAAAAAAAAAGATTGAATTACCCTAATATAGAGGGAAAGTGGTGAAAACTTCACAAATTATTGACCATATTGCTTGAAAGAAATTTTTTATATAGTTGAAAATGTATGTCGGAAAATTGGGGTGAAATGGTTTGCACCCAGGAGGTCGTTTCTCCACCATTCCCAGAACGGTCATTGAAGCGGGTATTGCCTCTTAAAAATGGTCCAAAGAACATACGGTAATGGTGCACGGAATTGCCAAAAGTCTAACAGAAACCTTCTAGCAATGTTCTAATAAATGAATGAATTTATGTCCAATTTTAGATATAAATTTTTTACAACTCTCGTGTAAAACTTTACGGTACGCCGGTAATGGTTATTGACTTACGTTCAAGATAAATAACAATCCCTCAAGGCAGCTACGGCAACGAACTTGTGGAATAGTAGTCTAAAAAGAACCACCCTCCCTGTGTGTTGTAGCCATTAAGACTCCTTGAGCTTACTCTCTACTACACCGTGGACCATTCTTAAAGAGGAAAAATCGACCTAATTTAATCGAGCACACCAGAACCCCTACCCACACAGAAATGGGCTATAGAGCAGTGAAATATCCTGGAATTACCCTTAAAGAATTACAGGACCGTATAAAACTGTATTTACGTAATTCAAGAGTTTCACTAATAAAGGCACGGATCGTCCAACATTATAATTCGTTCGAAAACATTCAATAAATGTATCAGAAACAATAACGTAATGGGGAATTATCTTACGAATTAATGCCAATTAGAATAATCTTTATTGCAATTCATCATTTATATTATTATTAAATGCGAAATTGTGTACGTCTCAAAGTGATTTTTAATTTATTGTCTTCCATGCAATTATTTCTTGACAGCAATTTGCGATAATTAAAATACTATTTGATAAAGCTTTTAAATTAATAGAAATTCTGTAAAACGTTTAAATCATTCGAATTCGTTTCAATATTAAGAAGAACGAAAAACCCAAATCTCTACACGCAAAAACCAAATATCTGATAACCTATTCCATTCACCCTAGATTCATTCTATAGCCGAATCCGTTTTAATTTATTGAAACAAAAACTCATCTATATATTATTCTTTATATTATGCAGATTAGACCCATTTCCGAGATTTATGATGGTTGCATTTTCATACAAAAACGTCCGAAAAAAAAAAAACATTCACAATATAAAATGATATTAGACTAGACAGTGAGAAAAAATATCACCCCAACACGTGTATTGAATATGAATGAATAGGAGAAGAACTGAAAATATATATTAATTGAATAATTCATCAAATTGCAAATACTGACCCGAAACTTCTCAAAATTCATGTTCCTATATGTTATCTAACAAAAAAAATGTAGCTTTTCGGGCGTGTGTTTTTATTCAATTTAAATGGATTTGTTTCTTTGCGAATCTGTCTTATTCATCATCAAATTGTAACAAATTGCAATTCGAGAAAGTTATCTCTCTGATGTTGGTGGAAATTGTTGGCGGAAATTCCCTAACGGCTAACCGGACACAAACGCTGCCAACTTTTTAATATTTCACCTTAAAACGAATGATGGATAGTCTATCTTTGCCTCCTAAACTCTATACATAGGCTTCATACATTATCGTTTAAGTCTTGTGCAGACATAAAATGTCAGTTCTGTTTAATTTCATTTATTACCTCACGTGTGTGTGTGTGTGTGTGTGTGTGATTATAGTCTTTTCAAAATTAGATTTTACATTACAATTAGAAAATCATTTTCAATATAGATTGGTTGAAACTGTGTAGAGTACAAAATGAAATTAGAAACAACACGAAATAGCAATTCATAATAATATCAGGCTTATATATTCGACAAAATAACAAGTTCAAATTGAATCAAAACTTAACAGATAATTCGATTTTTCCTGTCAAATATATATTCATATCGTATATAGAGCATAGTATACAAGTTTATAACACAATCAACATGAACTAGTTGAAGAACAGTTTGAAAAATTTCAAAACACTTTGTCTTGTTCTTAGGTAGTTGAAGAAGAATCCTTAATTGGATTTCAAATGTGATTCGATTCGTAGATAAATCAGACTAATCGAAGACCATTTTTTTCCCTCGTAGTCCTGATCCATTTACTTCATCTCCTACACATCGTTGTGTCACCTTTACCTGATGAATTGTAAAAAACTAAAACGTTATCAAAACATTGAAATTAAGGTTTCGACCATTTAACACCTAACCGGACTCGGAATTATGCAGATTAAATTATATGTAGGAGAGGAGAAAAAAAAACTAAAAAGATAACATAGGAACAGACGACAATAATCACCTGGCTTTCAAAATTTCATTCGAAATTGAGATAGATGACTTCCCTAATATTTTTTGTCGTTGATTTGATAAATTTTAAAGTCCAGAAACTTCCCAATGAGATATTAGGTTTGGGGCTCATCTACACATACACACACATAGGTACATAAACTAAAAACTGATTGATGTTAATCTAGATATATCACCGTACATAATCCGACATTTTCATAAAAATAAAATAAAATTTCAAAAATAAAAACCGTCAAAACAATAATCACTTTTAATTTATTTGAATTTAATTAAATATTTGATTAATTAACAAGATTTCCGAAACATTTTAAATTAATTTATGATAATATTAGCGACAAGTTTTTGGAATTTAATCAACTGATTTAGTTGTTTTAACACTGGACAGGTATTAGTGATTTTTAAATTTAATCGATAAAGGTGAGGAAATTATAATATCTTCTCGGTATAATGGAGCCACACATTTAAGTGATTGATTTTAGGGGCTGCACCCTTAACGGGTTTTTTATACATTCTTTGTCTAGACCAAAAAAAAATTACAAGAACCTAAAGATAAGAAATTATACATTTCTCACATCGCATTGTATAATGGATGCTGGTAATCAACTCGCTAATTTCCACTATCCACCTTCTATTCTATTATAAATGAAATAATATGACCACACGCCACATCTTGATAACAGTAGTTATTTGTGGAAGAAATCGATATTTTCGAGTATAATCTGTTGATAAATCAAAATTTTGATTGTTGCTCTAAAATTGTAAGCCGTTTCGTACACACAACCTTCTAAGAAGCTACGCTCACTAGGTCGGAAGCGTCCGACACGTCTATTCCGTCCAACATCAAAAGCATTGGCTCTTAAGCTTCGGACCTTTCTTGACTTGAGCATAGCTTTTAATTTTGGACAGAATGGACGTGACGGACGTTTCCGAGTTAGTGGGCGTAGAACCTAAAAGGAGCGCTGTTATTATAGAACTGGTCATTTATTTAATGATGAAAAATGAGAAACTATTTTAAATAGTGTTCATTTTTGTACACTGCAGTGTCTTTATTTATTATGAGACAGTGATCCGACTTTCGTCAGTGTCTTGTAAATATAAGATTGATAGCTTTTAAATATTCTAGACGGGTTCTCATGATAGAATCTTCGTTATTGAGTTAACACAGAGGCTAGTTAGTGTTGTTTTTTTTATTTCATCTTCTTTTTTCTCGTATCTAATATATAAATGGTGTTTTGTTAACTGTTGATCAGGGTAGTCTTGTATGACAAAAAAATGGTGAAACAAACCACTATAAAAGCCTTTTTTGTAGTTAATTTTTAGCACATCTCCGTTTTCTTGCTATTATCATTTATTACAATCAATATTATCTTGTCAATTACTTCCCAGATGATTTGGGAAGTCTTATAACAACACTATAGTATTTTTACTGGACAAGTTTTATGTTTGCATATAAATTGACAATCAATATTTGCCACATTATGAACAATAACGGAATTCATATTAATGCAACAGGTTAAAAAAACCAATTTTCTGCAATATTTTTTTACGGTGATTTATTAATTACTTTTAAATTTAATTTATATTAGAGTAAAGATTTAATCAATATGTCTATAAATTATTACTTCTAAAAAGTAATCAATCATATTTTTTGTATAATTAAAGACAAATTTTTGTGGAGTTAGACTAAAACTTTAATTAATGATCTTACTGAAAAAAAACTGAAAGATTCGTTGCTGTTTTTTTCTAAATTAATTCAAAATTTATCAGTTTCACAAAAACCTAAAAACAAAAAAACATAAACGGTGCTCTCAGAAACTGTAAAACATTATTAAAAACCTAGTAGGTAAGAGGAATTTCATTTTTTTTAGAGAGATATCCAAATATGGTTTATAATACGGATTATCCTTGTTAATCAATGCAAATCTATCCTATAATATGATGCATATTACAAAAAAATATTAAGCAAGTTACATCGTAGCCATTTCAAAACATATACTATTCACTGTTAAAAGGCGAAATTCTGTTGTATACTGAAGGAATTATTTAATATAGCAGCAATCCTAAGAATGGGTAAAGTATGTTTAATAGACTCTACGACTGAACTGTAAACTGCATATTAACTGTAACAATACCTTTGCTGTTCGTTCTATTATGTAACTGACAAATCTACAAGTGAAATAAGCATACAGTCTAGGGACAAATAAAAAAATTTAGCCCCAGAAAAAGTTTTAATCTTCTAATTTTCCAATCTCCATTGCCCGTTAATCGAAACGAAGTTCATTGGTGGGAGTTACTTTATTTTAGTAATTTTCGGCTACTTTTATATAGCCACCATCAGTGCAATAGCTGATCATGACTAGTTTCAGTAAAAATGAATTGTCGACATCTTATCTAACCGAATCAATAATAATTGGGAACGTCTCTGCTTATTTTCCATCATCTTTTATTTGCTTTTTCTTGGAGATTGTAGAGCTTTTCATTTACGAACAAATTAGATTTCCATTGTTTAATCTTCCCTTGTATCCAGAGTTGGCTGTATTGAATGCTAAAATAAAAAAGAATAAAAAGAAGAAGGAAAAAAAAACGACAACAGTAACAATCCAAATTCAGATCAGACTATATCGGTGAAATATTCACAATGATTCTTTCATTGGAAATAGATCTTGAAACTTTAAAATAGTTAGAAGAGTATTTTACAATTTTTCTCCGTCTATTCATTTAGTTCCTTTTTCAATGCATAGGTATAGTCTTATCTGTCACCAATTCGTTTTATTCTTAATGGCCTTATTGTATACCGTTCTGCATTCGGTTAGTCTTTTTTAATCGTTTTTGTCTACACAGTTTACTGCCGTAAATTGAAAAATTATGTTAATGGAAGTGCACTTTTCTATTTAAAATATTGGAACAGTTCGCGTGTACATTATCTGATGATTATAATGCAGAAAAACGACAATGATAATATTCCTTCTTCTTGCAAGTAATATTTCTTACAATAATGATGCATCTCAATTTATTCTAAAAAAAAGTCGCCTCTATTATTCACAAATATATAAAATTCTAATAAGTACCTAATTCATGATGTTATTTCTATAATTTCAAATATTTTAATTCAATTGTAGAAAACTGTGGTATACATCATTATTATTAGAACCGTTTAGGTGATTTGATTTCCTTATTAATTCTCCACAATTTCCTGTTAATAATGTTTCTTGTTATAACGATTACTATTTGCAATTTATTAATAATATCAGCAGATATAATCCTGGGAAACATCGGATTCTTTCAATATGCATAGGTATACATACATACATAGTTTGTAATCGTTAAATTTCCATCATGTTAAAAATTAATATCCCCATAACATGGACAAGATTAGTTTATAAAACCACAAGAAACAAATAATACTCTGTTCTCTATTCTAACTGTATTTTATAATTGGAATTAAAATTAGTCATTTTAGTTGCGGATTTCAAAGTCTTTTTATTCTTATTCTTGTTTCATCCATCGAAAATCAATTTGAAATTGTAATTGTTATCTCGAATAACAACGATAATAGATTTGTTGATGTTGTTGATGTTTACCGTACTATTTTGATTTCCTTTTTTTCGAAAAAAAGAATCTTTAAAAATGAAGATTATCAAGAAAATAACAAAATAGACACGTACATATTCGGCATATAAAACAAATTATAGGTTTACGTTTAAAAGTCAATTGAGTGTTGCCGGCATGTACTTACCATCTTACAGTTACATGATTTGTTCGTCAAAATATCTTCTATATTGTTGTTGAAGATGATGGTGAGGATGATGGGAAACGAAAAATTGTTGAAAAGATAATATGTGATCATCATGTTGGCAGAATCGATTTGTGGCAGATATTATGTGGAAGTGTTAATTCTCAACTTATGTTAGATATCGTTATGATCCAAAAAATCTTAATTATAGGTACCTATATTTGCAACATATTTCTTGAAAATAACAGAACAATGGCCTGAATTCTTTTCAGTGACGATTCATTATTCAAGATCCACAAGTGCATCTCGACAGAAAAAGAGTTTTCCATCGACAATCAATAGGACTTTAGTTTCATTGCAATTATTTGAAACAAGAGCATTTCCAGATTCTCCCTTTAATTCACCTTCCATCACCAACAAAAACCCGAGTTCACCAAAATTTTTAAATTGAACTTTTTATACAAAAAAAAAAAAAAAAAAAATTAAGTATTCTCCTGTATGAAATGCTGCTAAATACTCTCTTCACATTTTATTAAAGTCTAAAAATACCAAAATCATAAAGATAATATTTTTTTAATAATGTAAGCTCTCCTACAACATCCTATTTTCCCGGTTTTCCCTTTCAAAATTACATTGATGGATAGAAACATCTTTCCTACATGATAGCTTTATATACCCACATACATATAAGAAATTTATCCGTTTAGATGTCTTTCCCAAAAGTTTCAAAACTGTTCTCGTATATTTTTTCAAGAAGGGTTCCAAATGACATCAGCTATTTAGGTAATACACGAAAATAAAAGACATTATGGATTTTTTTTTCATAAAGAACGGAACATTTTTTTTTACTCCATCATTTATCAACAATCAATAAACAAATTCCACACATTTAACTTTATTGGAACCGATGGCTTTACAAATTGGTAAATTTCAGCAAACATTTCTATTACCTACATACATACTACATTGACAAGAATTAATCTGTTGAATGAACATTATCTAAAGGGTTTGAATTGGAATGCAGTTGAATGCAATAACTTAACATTCGTGAAATTTTCATATGTGATCAAAAACATAAACTTTTATCTCTCCTTTTTCTGCATAATATTACCATACAGAATATGCTACACGTGTAATAAATTTGATTAAATCCCACCCTAATACAAGTTTGTTCAATTTACCTTGGTGCTATTAAATTAAACAAACTTGGGCACATTATCGTCGTGCTCAAATATAGTGATTGGTGGTATATTTAACTAAATCAAACGATAATTTTAATCGTTTGATCATGTAAAGATATATTTTATGGTCTGATAGAAACCTTTGCTTTAGCATCCCCACATATACCTACATAATATGTATAACGATGTGTGTGTTTTTCTCTGTGTGGTGATGTATCAGGTCGTGTCCAGATAACGAATGGTTTCTTTGGATCGTTAGTATGATCTGGTATCAGGGTGATTAGGTCTGAACATGTCGTTAAGGTGCAATTATTGATGTAAGTGTGGGTGGGTGAGTGTGTGCAAGTGTAGTACCTATACTTCTTCTCTTCTCAACTCGACTCGACAATTTCTCTTTTTCCTTTACAAAAACTTATTGTTGTGGTGTAGGATGATGCAGAGAAATATACAGTTGTATTTTTCAGATAAGGCAACTTGAAGATGAGAATTTTAACAACGTACGTACATCATAGTCATTGCAGAAAAATACAAAAACCTGTTTCAGTTTCTCATCTGTCTCTTTGTGCTGTTGTTGTTGTTGTTGTTGTTGTTTTTCAATTAATGATAATTTGACTTGTTTTAAGTTATCCAATACAAATCTCAAATTTTTCTCTTATATTACATACTCATATAAAATGACAAGGATTCCACCGAAATACAACAAATTTAGTTATGTAAAATTCGCCGCCAACTTCTCCATTTATACGGTCTATATCGTTCTTACTTTTCCACCTCAATCTGCCTTGTATCGTATTACCCTAGAGATTTCCTCTCGTGTTGTTAGAGCCCACCCACATATACACACTATACACACGTATTTTCAAATCAAATTCGGTCCTATTCAACGACAAATTCACAGTCAAAATAAATTTTAATTCAATCAAATATACAAAAAGTAATACCATTTACTTTCAGCACATTTTCAACACATTGTAGGACATTCTGTAATTTTAATCAAGACATACAGTAATGCAACGAAAAAGATAACAAAACCGGGCGTGTAAATAAGTTATTTTACATATCTTTTTTTTTGTATTGAATACCGTATATAGTTTTGCATCCCTTCGTTGCACCAGTGATGTAACAACATGTACTGTTTTAGGAATATTTGAATCCATTCATTTGGGATATGATTTGTCGAAGAGACAATTAGACAACGAGAGAGAGAGAGGGTTGCTGATAAAATTGTCAAGTTTTCTGCTTTGCTTTTGTACGATATTCGTATACGCCTCTATTTTCAACTGATTATAATTTGAAATGCTCCACAAATAAAGCTTTATCATTTCATCATCCAAAATAACTATGAAATTCACCCTATTATATCTAATATTTTGATTAACAATAGACTAATATTTGATGACATTACTGACAACAAAATATTATTATTATTAAATTGTTAACAGCAGGTGGAATTATTTTGAAATTACACGATCAGACCCTAGCGATTAGTGTGATGGTGGTGTTTTCAGTAGAAACCTTCTTTGTTTATTTACCATCAAATAAACGACGATGGGGGAGGGGGTGGGTGTTAGAAAAAGTACATAGAAGTGTTTGGGAAGAAAAAGCAAACAAAACTTCGGGAGGAAATTGATGAAATACTTATTTTAACATTCGCCTGTTTTAAGTATAAAGAACAACACCAAGATTCTTCGGGATTTGTTAAAACAACACACTTCCAAACGAAACTTTATACTCCTATATTCTATGTACATAGATGGAATTGAACAGAACACGTTTCCTGGTTATTTAATGATAATAACTTTGTATAATCCCATTACCTGTTCGTTTATTATTTCTAGATAAGTTCGTACAATTAAATGGGAAACTTGAATGATTGTAACTTTAATTTATTATTCTATAATTTAGAATACTTTATTCAATTTTAGTGAAATTCAAATGAAAACTTACTTTTCTCTCATTTTCAATAGTTAGAGATTGATTTAAGGCTTTGAACAATTTGATCAGAGTAAACATCGAAAAATATTGGAGTTTTCTGAAAAATAAATCAAACACAATACCCTCTAGGGTGTGATACGTCGCGATAAGGTTTAGATATCTTCTTTCTTTGAGAACAAGACAGTTATTTTTGAATGTTGTCATCAACTTTTGTGTTCTATTAGAGATAAAAAATATTAACATAACGGATGTCCCAGCGCTTCCATCTACTCTCCAACTCCAATCATTATTACAGTTCCGTTGACCAAGCGATTATAATTAAACTTGAAAATGTAGTAAATTTTGAATCGTTCATCTCAAAAAAGAAATGGTCCGGATTCTTTAAACAACATCATCGTAACATTTGATAAAAAATCTGGTTTAGCTCCAGGATATTCATCCTTCTATTGGATTAATCAACAATGATATGGCAACCATTTGTTCAATTAGTTCTCAGTACATTTGATCTTTGATAACCAAAACTATATAGAGCTGAAATATAGGAGAATTGAAATTGCAATTTGTAGAATAGATGGCTTTATACCTATACTATAGAAAATTGACTTGTCTAGTTTTGACCCTAAGTTCAAAGGGATGATTGATTGATAATGTTACAAATTTACTTATAAACTTATCGAAGATTATTTGATATTTTATATTAAAAAATACCGAAAAGATCGCTCGTTAAACTTTTACAAATCCAGTTAACTCCAGGAACAATTTGGATGACGAAGTATTAATTTTACAAGATTTTCTAATTAACGACAAAAGAAAGTTTGTACATTTTTTCTCAGAAATTTACATACATTTTCATGAAATTCCAATGTAGTCAGATTTTATTGATTTTAAATATATTTACATTAGCATGTTTTTCCTTAAAGTCTTTTTTTTTCAATTGAATATTATTAGCTTTTTAGTAAAACAGGAGTATAATAAATTTCTTGATAAAAGTGTGTTGACATTTTACGTTGATTTCATTCGACCAATTTCAGGGTAGAGTTTTGTGTCTCACAGCAGGTAGTCGTAGAAAACTCGGTTCAAATAAGACAGTCCATGGATCTCTATTAAACTTCTACACACACACACACATACCTATTAGAAGAAATAAAAAGAAAGAGAGAAAATGAACGAGCTCTAGTCATTATAATTACGACTTTGGTCAAGATGAAATGACTCTATCTGTTCAGACTATCTGGCGTTACGGTATACAGTAGCTGTCTAGTTAGCTTCTGTGTCGTTTACAAAAAAAAAACTATATTCATATATCTGATCTGTAATTTTCAGGATTAACCAGACATTTAAATTTAAGCAAAAATCTACTTTTTGTCCGTTTTTTGTCCATATAGGGAAATATTGCAATATTAAGCCGATGATGATATGAAGTTGAATACTTAAGTCAGGTCGTGAAGGGTTATGTTGTTGGGTGTAATATAAAAGAAGTGAGTGGGCAGAATGGACAAGTATGGTAGGTTCAGTGTTTTGTGTTATGTCGTGTTGGTAAGCCGTTGTTGTGGGGTCAGGCCGTTCGGTCACTCACATCTCTTCGAGAATGTGTGCATGTATCATACATTTGTTGTCTTGTAGACATAACATTTAAATCGTTAGGGTATTTCAACGAAAATTTCGGGATTACAAGTCAAAATACGACCCTTAATTACCTACACAAGAATTCTACAATAATGAGGGCCACATATTAGAATTTTGCGTAAGTATAGTGATCAAGTATTCCAACAGTAGTCTTTTGAACTATACTTGGAAGCATTCTTTGATGCATTTGACTGGATTCGTCTCTTGATTATTCGATTTCTATAGGTTTCCGGTAGCTTATCCCGGAAATTTGCAATGTAACGGATGTAAATATTCATATTATGCAACTTCATTCTATTGTAACAAGAAACTGTATAATAGTCCTTCTTGTTCTATCAACTGTCTGATGTGAATCAATTGCGGAGAGTGTCTTGTTCACATTATCAGATAGCTGACATATTTAGCGTATGCAGATTGAAACTGGATTCCTGCTCACCTTTCAACACCCGGAGCTTTCTACGGAAGTTCGTGATGCTCAAGTAGAGATCTTCTTAAAAGCGAAAACGATAAATATCAACCTACATAGTGCAAAAAAAATGTACATTTTTTTGCTTTTATCAACATATTGTGTATTGCATATTTATCATCATGATAAGAACATATCCTAGACTTGTGGGAAAGTTAAAGGGTATTATACTAGAACAAGGGAAGTGCTGACACATTTATAGAACTTGACATAGATTCGTAATACCATTATTAACAGAGAAAACATCTTTTGAATAAAATTTGAAACTTACCCAACGATGATCTCAGTTATCCTGTTTGTGTATGTGTCTACATATGTATATTATTTAATTCAAATAACCACGCTAATATAAACCACCCACATGCAACACAATGTACAACACAATAAACTAACAGAAGCTGTTCAGGAAATCTCGAAAACTTTTCAGGATCAAACTTGATAACCTTCTAAACCAGTAATTATCTCCATCATCCTGTTACTTCTCAAATCTACATTTTTTTTAAGTTTCTAAATTATTAATTTTAATTTATTGTTCATTTCCTGCAATATTTCACAGCTAGATAATAATACTACTCTGACCACTCGTTTCGATTTCAACAATGTAAGTATTATACTATGAATGTAGTATATCTCGAACTTTACCAGTCGCAAACTAAACAAACGCTGGGCTATCCAGCGAATACTGTCGCGTTTCCAGCTGGCCCCTCCAATTTATGCGCGCAACTCCAAGGATTCAGGATCGAGGTCCACGTCCTGAGCAGCAGCATCCTACTCCTGGAACTTTGGCAGCAAACTAAATTCTACCATTCTGAACAACTGTACATAGTATATTTCAATTGAAATTTAAATGTAATTGAACTGTTTGGTAGATTTTTGTGTTGAATACAATTTCTCTCAAAGGACAAATGGTAAAACGAATTACCGAAAGCTTTCGAGAAGATTTTTTTCAAAGTTTATTAGAAATTGATTTTCCATTTTAATCGTCTTTATAGACATTTCCTAGTATTGAAAGGCTGTAATTTTATTCTATTGTAATTACGATTTGATAGTAAAGCTCTAGCAAGGAATTCCCGTGTATATGCGTGTTCCTTGGTGGGTTTTACCCTCAATTTCTAAATTCACACCACATCATTAGACTTGTGTGCATTTACCTGTATAGTATATTTAAATATTTTATTATGTAAATGACCACATATTGGTGAGTTTACATTAAAAACTCATTAATTATAGAACCTTGATGGCTACCGGCGACTTCATTTTTTTTATTATTAATAATTAACTTGATTTGTTTAGGAGGGAACATTATTTGTTTTCAATTTAGCTATAAGCTTAATAAGATTTGAGCTTAGAAAGTCATTTTTATAATGAAATATTCAAGTAAACAGTTATATACCTATGTCTCGTAGAATAATAAATTTCTTCGAACAGGTGGAAATGAGTTTTTTGTTGTCGTTGTGTCTCGTCTGTGTATACTTTATACAGATTATTTATATTTTGAAAAACCCCTAAAGTCTTTAAAAAGTTATTAATAATAATGTTAATAATATGTATATCGATGTATGCCGACACAAAAGAATTCAACACCTGTATGTTAAATTTGTACCCACGCCTCTTGATATTTTGTATACCTAAAGGTAACACAAGCTGAAAATGTTATAAATCACATTTTTCTGGAATGACTGATATTTTTACTGTTCAACAACATCCCTTTTATACATCACCCCATTAAAATATTGAAATGTTCCTGCTCGTGTTTCTGAATAAAAGAAACAGGTATGGCCTAGTTATATTTTTTATTTTAGACGTTTCCCTTCCAATTTTTTTTAATTTTTCCGTTTTATAATAATTGAAATTTAACTGACACAGATAAACTGACCGAGGCTATAATAACCCTTAAAGGAATATTTTTTAGACTATTTCGCTCATAGTAA